>JAHZNI010000289.1:0-15355 GCA_027744415.1 Seira ritae
GTTTATTTAACAATCCAGGAATCCCTCCCATCGAACATCAAGCAACTCAAAATTTTAGTCTTAAATAAGGAATTGACAAAGACATTAGAAATTGCGTGGATGCGATCGGGTAAAACTAATACATTTTATAAAACAAATGACTATACCATAATTAATAAAGTGAATGTGCTCTTTCTTCTCCAAAATGACTCGACCGTTTTCAATGTCACTCTTCTGGATTTCGTTGACAAAATCTGGTTAGGTCCTGACTTGATTAGGCGACAACTCTCCCATCAAAATGTAGTAAATCTCATAGAACTTATTACTAAAATGTCAACATCAAGTCAAACCAGGGAAGGTCTCTGGAGAATATCGGGAAGCTATAACAACAAAGTCAGCGGGAGCTTCAATTATCAGTTGGGTCAATGCACTAACCTTTTGTCTCAGTACAGGGGAAAGTTTCTTCTCAAATCACGATACCCAGAGACACAAGATTGCATATCTCACGCCTACGCTCATATATGGATGAGCATATTTGGGAACTTTTCCTTCCCTCTCAAAACGAAGCATGATTATTTTCAGCACGAAATTTGCCGTAATGGGAAAATTACCCATGAATACCTTTCCCGCAGCCCAGAAACTAACCTTGAGGTGAAGGTGTTTAATGGGAACGCAACCCTGAAGCAATATCTGCCAGTGTCCATACCGATGCTGGGGAATGATTTGAGATTTGTGAGCTGCGGAAAGTCTAAAATTGAACCCCATGCATTTCATGAACTCCTTGACGTCTACGACAAGTTCGTGTGGACATTCATACTCATTACGATTTGCACTTTATCGGTGGTCTTTTCTCAACCTTGCGCTGACATCAGGTTCAAAAACCGATTTGAGCATGTTTCTAGGGGCATTTTTCAGCTACTAAATTCTCTTTTCGAGCAGGGCGACAAAATCCCAGCGTCGATTAGAAACAGAAGGTCGCTTCACATTTTGTTTGTAATTTTTTCTGCAATGGGGATCATTATCAGCAACGCCTACAAAAATACCAACGTTTACAATATGATCTCACCGAGGAAGCCCATACCTTTCGAATGGCTTGATGAGCTAATTTCTCAAAACTTCGTAATTTATTCGAGAAGTTCCGAAGTCGCGTTCCGCCATGATTCAGAGAGAAATCATTTATATTCCGAAAGACACATTGTAAAAAATTCGAATTTATATCATTATTATCGAGCAGAATCAGAGATTTTCAGAGTCAAGTGGTATGCCACAGCTATTAAAAATGGAACCCTTTACTGGACACGCAAGGATATTGAGGAGAAAACCGAAAAGTACAGCAGCCTGCATCCCAACGTCGCAGGATTCATGCAAAATCTTCAGGAATCTACCATAAACTTGGCCATAGGGTACCATTTAGAAATAGGTAAATCTCTCCTGCTAACGATGAACAAATACTTCTGGGATTGGGAGAAGAAGACGCTGTATGATCATCTAAGTAAATGCGACAGGTCTGCTCTAATCCTTCCCGAAAATTTGTGCTGGGAATACTTGAGAAAATTAAGGAGACAAGGACTTAGGCATAGTTTCGTGGGAAAGGAGACATACTCGGAGCTCAGCATGACCTTCATTTTGAACAAGTGGGTGCCAGACTACGTAATTCAAAGACTTGTGAGCATGCGAGAAAGTGGAATCTGGGAATGGTGGACGAAGTATGCGGTGTATCTTGGAAATAGTAATTTGCTCAACATGGGCACTGAATTCGAAAAACCTGCTCCACAACGGGCTAATTTGGATGGGAATATTGTGGTCGTGTTTCTTCTCATCATTACGGGAAACATGATTGCAAGTTTGGCGCTTTTCATGGAGAATAGGAAGACATTCATAAAGGTTCTTTCCACACAAATAGCTTTCAGAATAAGGCAGATGTTAAGGAAAATGTCAGTTCTATTATGGAGAAAGGGTCATATAAGTTACATCACTAAGCGAACAAACAAACAGGCGCGATCAATAAAGAAGAGAAAGTACTAGCATACTCCCTCATCTGTGAGGAGTCATCAGCGTGAGCAGATACGACTATGGATAACATAACTCCCGTAAATAGCGGATAACGCGCTGGAGGGCGGATCGGATGGTGATCAAAGGTTCTGTTACATTTTAATGCATTTTAAGGTGCATTCTAGTAATATACATATAAGCGCGTGACAAGAGGGGATGGGGCCGAAAATAGATATTTTACGTTATGTTATATTAATGGAAGCTGCCTATACATCTGCGTTAGATTTTAAGGTCTCAAGGCTTCTTTAAAAATTGTAAAATAGAATTCAAAAACGCCTTGTGCAACAACAAGGGTTGCTGCGCGTGTGTGTGCGTGTACGTTCAAATTCCAATCACTCCGGAAAATTCTTGGAAATTCGAAGTTGGGAGGTGAGGCATGCAGAATGTAGCGTACCCGCACTTGACCATAAACAGCAGTACCAGAACAATGAACCAAGCATTTCAATAATCATTCTTTGAATACGTTGTTTATGCATGTTTTCATGCAAAATAATGATTTTTCAATTTTGACCATTGCCAATTGCAATTGTCATTGAAATGGGGGAATGTGCGACAAGCTGATAACTGTCGTCGGCCCGACCATTTCTAAATTCTAACACAGACAGACGCAGAGGACGTACCTTCAACAAATTAATTTTGAGATTGAGGAAGAAATGAACGATTGTTATGAACGTTTTGAAATGGAGTACTTAAATACATCTGTAAATGAAATCGAATGATGAAATATTATGCAAAGTGCATTTTGAAAGTCAAACATGCATCGTTGATTCAGAATTCACATTGTTCTTGCCCTCATCATATTTCATCGTTGACTTCGCCTTCTTCGTACCTACTACCTACATGTTCTGTATATTTATGCCTCAATGTGCTTATAAAATTTACTTTTCCTTCCAGCTATCCAGCTTGCTATCTACTCTACAATCTAGGTACTACATGTTTTTATGAAGAGGCTACTTCATAGTTCAGTATTCTCTCCTTCGAACATATCGTATAGGACAAAGTTCAGTTTGTTTCTCCTTGCATTGATTTGATAAAGTCAGGAAAAAATGCTGCAATGCGCATGCGGCACAGTTTTTGGTGGAAACGTTATTCGACTCAAGAAACGTACAAGATTTCGTCTATGTGGTACAACCTTCAGAAGAGTCAGTCCAGCTTTAGCTGTAGCTCTAGCAACTACACCGATTCGGGTACTCTAGGAGATCAAGTACAGTTAGTCAACTGAAGGTCTTTTCTTAAATTAAGTACTGGAACAGCAACAAGTTTTGCAAAACTTTTTAGAAGAGATGGCATCAGGCGCTGAAGAATCGCCAAGGCCCGGTGGCATAATCAAGCCAGGAACCTTACTCACAAGATGTGAACCATTTGTACATGTAGGTCGGATTCAGGTGCCACATTCTCAAATAATTTGTGACAACTGTCTCATGACGTAAGTATCGCTTCTAATATTTTTTTAACGCGCTGATTTAATGTTTTTGCATAAGATAAAAAAATAATTGCAGATACTGGCTTTTCGTTAACTTTTTTCATTCATATTAATAAAGGGAGAAACAAGTAAAGTTCCAACTGGAAAAGGATCAACCGGAAGGAAAGAAAGTAGAATCACGATTCGGACGTTGTTCCGCATGCCAAATGGTTTGGTATTGCAACAAGATTTGCCAGAAGAAAGGTTGGAAGGAGGGTCACAAATACGAATGTAAAAATATGGAATTCCTCAAGTGTTCCTTGGACTTCTTTGGCGAAGGTGACAAGGCGCAGTCGTTGGCTAGGATGGTTCTTCGTGCAATTATGAAGTTGCAGGTAAAATCACAGTGTCAAAGTTGAAATTAAAGATTAGAGCTGATGAAAGTTGATGACCCTTATCGGGAATAATAATAATTAATAAACCTGGGTGATTTTTTTAGGATGGCACCGATTATTTTGAAGAATATGATATTGGAGGAACTAAAGTCAATCGTCGTTTTCAGGATCTCATGTCAAGTACGATAAGGACTATTTATATGTACTATTAATTATCACGAACGTCTAAGATTGATTGATTAAATAATGCTAAATTGGATTATCTTGCAGTTGGTGAAGAACTTCAAGCCAACGTGGAGCATATGGAGGCAGTTGAGGTGGTAATCCGACTCACATCGTCCCTTCTTGGGCCCCGTCCTAAACTTAAGATTCCTGATCAAACTGAGCTCTTTGAAATTGTAGGAAGGGTATGTGATTTTGTCAAACAATTTTGCTTGAATCCATTACCATCATTCATTACCCTTACCATATTCCAGCAAGTAAATTTAAATAATTTATATTGGCTTTACCTGTATAGGTTATCTCCAACGCACATGACATTCGGGCTGAAGGTGTTTATGGAGTGGGGTATGGCGTATACCTCGCCCGCTCAGTTTTCAGGCATTCATGTAACAACATGGCTGCAAAAACTTATGAGGGAGCAATCATGACAGTTCGGAGCATCATGGAAATTCCTAAGTCAGTGCCGGTAATTTTCTGAATTTATGCGATTAAAAAGTATTGCACAATTTAAATTTCAATTTTTCATTCATTTATTTTTTTATATCTTGCATGTATGATTAGTTTGATAAGATGACTGTCTCCTACGTCAGTGTGTTAGCCCCTTCTCAGGAGCGCAGGAAGAAGCTGATGTATTGGAATATCAACTGCAATTGCGAGAGATGTGAAAAAGGGCAGTTTGACAGGGAAATGCGGAGCATCATTTGCAGAATCAAGGGTTGCAATGCTGAGGTGAGAAGTATAGCTGCACAATATTCAATCTTCACAAAATAATTAGTTCCGTATGAGTAATTTTCAAATCTGTTTCTGGTTTATTTATTAGATTGATACTGAGAAGATAAGGAACCCGTGCCATGTTTGTGGTCATGTTATGGACGATGGAGCTATTGCAAAAGTCCGTGAAGCAGAAGCGTTTGTCAATCAGTTTCGGAACACACGTAAATCTTTCTCTGGTATAAATAAAATTGTAAATATGTTCTAATAGCTTTGCTATAAAATTGTACTTAGTTAACAGCAACTTTTAATTATTTTTATGTACATTTTTTTCAGATCTTCGATCCATCGAAGTTTGCCTTGAAAAGTTGAAGACGAACCATTTTTCGGACACTCACTGGCTGATGTTGTACTTGTATCACCTTGCATTTGGTGTAGCTGGTGAAGAAGGCATCAAAAGTGGGAATAAGGCACACGTTCAAAAGGCGTATGAATATGGATCGAAGTATATCGCAGGATTAAGGTAAACCTCCCTTCACCAAACGATCAAAAAACATTCAAAGTTATCACATCACCCTATTTTTGTTCAATCTGTAATTAATTTACTGTACCTTTTTCATAGGTGCTACCTTCACGAAAATGATGAAAACCAGCTCCGAATTCGTTACAAAATGATTTCTCCATGCATTCTCCTGAAGAAGATGGAAGAGGCTTCGAAGTACTTCCGTGAAGCTAAATCTATCGCAGAAATTCTCTATGGCAAAGACTCTCTATTCGTACAACGTCGTTTTCCGGAATGGGACTTTGGTTTGGAGGCTGCCGTTAGCGATAAGGAGCAACTTGAAATCGAACTCGACCAACTTATTGAAAATTTGGTTAGCAAATTGAATTTAAATTAAATTTGGGTATTCTGTGGTACAAAATAATGATGAACTGAGTATGCTCCCCCGACTAAAGAGGGAGTAGATAAATTTTCTTATGCATTTTTAACTTGTTTTATTGAGTAATAAGTATGTAATTCTTCATGATTTAATACATATTTTTATGCATATTAAATTGATTTCAATTTACATTAAGCTAGCGCCAAATAAGTTTATGAATTTTCTTTATGTAGTTTAGATTATTTTTACAAAATGAAATACTCAATTTGTACTTACCTCTTGATTTAGTTATAATTAAGAATAGAAATTAAAATGAGCAAAGTATGAATTTAAATTGACAACCATTTCCATTAAATTTTGATGAGGAGAATAGCATTAGTAATATTCGCATTCAGTACAACAATGTAGTTCATCAGAGCATACTGATCTAAATCAAACCGATCCCCACACTGAATGCACAAATGTTGCTGGGCCCTCCATTTCAGATACAAATAGTGGCGCTGACTTGTTCGGAAATAACGCATACCTTGGAAAAATGACCTACAATTCCCTAAAACTAATGCTTCCGCATCAACCTTTGCGAATGCACAGCAGTGCAATAAAAAGAGACTCAAGCTAAGAGCTCCAATGAATGCTACTACCATGACGAAGACAAATACTTTGGGTAGGACGAGAAAGCAACGTATGGAAAACCACGACAAAATTATCATGGAGCATTGGCTGAATATTATAAGGCCTGTGACTATACGACTGACAAACGGTCGACCCACGCTGTAAGCCAAAAGTAGATACATGTAAATATTTAGAGTCGCGTGAGCATAGAAACGATTCGAAATTAAAGTTTTTAAGTCAGCGTGAAGGGACACTACTAGAATAACAATGATGAAGAGTATTACAGTGAAGAAGCGAAAGAATATTGTCATCAAGAAGGAACAGAGTCCAAAGGAAATTAACGATGAGATTATAACGGTTTGGGAATTTTGGTTGTACGGGTGAGGCAGGAAAAACTCATCCAGCATTGGGTGGAATGGGTCGATCTCGAAAAACCAAATGAAAAACATGAAGAGTGGCCCCAAAGATGTCAGGGTAGAGATGTGGTAGCACATTAATAAACCACCAAAGTCGCCAAAGGTGAAGTTGTCTCGCAAGAGATCCATTTGGGGGCTTTCCTGGAATTTAAAAGATATTTAGTTTCATATTTCAAATGGTCATGCAATCAATATCCAAAATCATAAATAGTCTTACCCAATTTTAGTTGAAACAGAATGTTCAACGATTTGGCAAAGTCCTCATTTCGAATTTTGACCATGCCATGCAAGAAACTCAGAAAGGATAGGGTGAATATCGCAAACAACGTTTGCATCAAGTCCAGTTTTAATTTTTGTAGTCCATAGAGATTTTTAAGGAGTAAAATAACGATCAGAATCCAAAGTGGAGTGAGAATGAGGAAATAGAAAAGCGTTCCCTTAGATCCGAGCACATTCACTTGCGGCGCACCTCCCTTCTTATTAAACTTAATGTCACAGATGAATGCAGGGAATAGTCCTAAAGTTGCGTGGAATGACTTAAGGGCCCATACAAGGAGGAATGAAATGTGAGTTTTTGCAGGTTGCCCCATTCCGGCGATATTTGAAGGAAATCAAGTCTTTTATTTTTAACAGAAACCTCACGCTTCGACATGCAATTTTAATTTGACAATTTGTCTTCCAATTTGTTCTTCAATAAAGTTTTATAAAATAGCAATTATAAATTTCATAAGTTCGCCCAAATTGAATTTCACCGAAACAAAATTTCGTGGTTTCTTACATATTTTGTCTCTTGTGTGCTAAAAGTGTGGAACAAACACAATTGCTAATTTTTAACAATGGCATAAATATTTTTCGAGTTTGACCGACTTCAAAAATCAATTTTTCTTTGTCATAGTCATAAATCATGTCAATAAATCTATGTACGTATCTGTTCAGTACAACAATTACTTAAGGTTGAACACATACATCGAACTTGGAGGAACCATGTCCTGGACAAGTTCGAGGACTCGCAAACAGAAAACAAAGTCAAAGATTGTGACTTACCAACGAGAACTAGACGATTATAATTATAAGCGTACGTAGCATTCGTAATTCCAGCACTCACGTTTTAGAAATTGTATGCCATTATGTAAATAAGTTGAATTCAAGTCCTCGATGAAGGTTAAAATTTGAAAAAAATGAACCATAATGCTTAGTTTTCACGGATATTGTTCGAAATGTTTAAATGATTTTTTGAGTATTTACAGTGTAGAAATACGTAAGTGATGGGTATTTGGATTATTATCCACGAATTTGTGGAGGAGGACAATTTAACATAAACAAAAGCATCAATCAATAATATATCTCTCAGTTCTTATCTAGCTCTTTGTTCTACCCAGCGTAATATTGGAGGCAACGAAATATTGGAGGCAACGAAATATTGGATTGTAAAATAATAAGAATAGTCACTGACTGATGTCATTCCACGCGATAGGCTATCGCCGATAGCAATTAATTTCTTAGGATTCAAATCTTCATATTTTATTTTTACAATTAACTTAATAGGATATAAGATTACCCCCTTCTCCCACAATAATCCACATGACACATTTTAATACGTCCAAATAGCGTACATGAAAATAGAAACACCTCCCGTTCTAATACAAAGAGGAAATTATGTTTCTATAAAGAGATCAGTATAAACAGAGCAGTAAAAATTTAGCGCATACTATGAATCATTAATTGAGCCGATAGAACTTGCAGAAACTACAGGGCGAAAATGAATGCAATTTAGTCCCTCATGCAATTTCCGCGAAACTTGCGTAAACTTTCCTACTAAAATGGATATAATAAAGAACAGTAAAGATAGCAAATGGACACAACAATAATTCTGTATGTGAGCGCAAATTATGCATGCAAGAGCGACACTTTTCCGTGTTGATGTTGATAGTTGGATGTTGGATAAGTATTTAAGACGAAAGGAAAGTGTAAGATCAAAGGAAATTTTCACGTTTGCATTTTCATCATCTAAATTACCGATAAACCTTTTACGTTTCAATTTTGACCATTCGTAAGAACAAAGTTCTAAAGCGGTATTTGATTTTGATTTGTCATTATGACAAATATGCATCTATTTGGTTTTCCTTTCCGTTTGGCTCTTAGCATTGCATTCATTTTATCAGCTTATTTAAAAAAAACTTGATTGATGGAATGTATGGAAATGTAATCACAAGTGAAGTGGTGCTTCTATCAAAACCTTATCGTTGTTTCAACGTTCAATTAAACTTACTACATGCAATATGTACTTAACTAACCTTTCTTAAGGTTTCGTAAAAAGTTAAGCTGATATAACCTTTTATCTTGAAAGCATGGCCTATTAAAATAATATCTACCCTAAATGTAAATTCTCCTTATGCAGCATCCTTCATATTTTATTGAGATTGAGAACAACATGGTTAATTGTCAAAGTGTTCAACAAATGCTGAGTAAACTATTCGCATGCATATATTAGTATGCACTATGTATGTACTTACATAATTGGTCATAGTCAAAGCTAAATTGCAAAACAGTTAATTGTCTTCACAAATTACTCTGCCTCTACATTGTCACGTTCTGAAGCACGTAGAATGGAAAATAACTTTTACGGTGCTTTCTTCCGGGGAAAATATCTGATACCAATAGCTGTAAAAATTACGCTTATTTCGTGCCCCCGCCACGTGCTCATGGCTTGCACGGTAACCGATCACGTTTTCCCCTTCAATCATTTCTCCTTCAATAAAGGGCAATTTTTTAAAGCAAAAATTACGTTTATTCTTATTACTCAGCATTAACTCAGCTAATACATAAATTTCTTATTCTTACGTATCTTACACGAGTAAAATATTAATAAAAGCAGCAAAATTTTCCGAAAGCAAAGTGATGGGACTAAAATTATCAACGTAATTAGCACTACCAATCTTGATAGTAATGAGAGGACATGATCTTATTATGCGGCGGTAATAGGAGTCCTTCAGCGTTAATTTTGATCCTTTTGCACGATGCTCCGTCTCCTGAAAAGATGTATAAACCTTTGCCATGGTCCCTATGATGTAAAGGAAGTAAAGGAGACATTGGAGCGCAGCCATTGCGAAAATAACGAGAAGCTGGAAAGGAAGATGGGAATGAAGTCGGAATAGCCCGTAGAGTGCAATCACGAAAAACGCTGAAGCGGTCATTATTTGTAAGGGAAAGAGGGTCTTGGAGTAGAAGCAATTGTACTTTTGAACCAAAAGTTGCATTGAGCGGAGCATGGTGACAGCATCATCCCGAAGATGAAATTTGTTTGTTGACCACATGAGTCTGGCGCGGTTGAAGGACATGAGGAAACTAAAGGAAATGGTACATTAATTAAAGTCCATGATTGATTTGTACAGATTCGGTAACTTACGTTTGGTAAGCCAGCAGATAGTTCTTAAAGCAGAGGGGCATCAGGTAACACAAGATAAGTTCATAGAGATAAGATAACGTAGTAGAACTGCTTACATACGTAGGAAATGAAATAGCTGAAAAATTTTACAAGATAAACTGGCAAGCCATGGTTGCCGAAGTCAGAGTGCCCACATTCCGGAAAGAGGAAATATCCCAAATTCGAAGGCGAGCACGGGACAAGAAACAAACCAACCATGTATACTGGACAAACTGTCACAGTATTAACGCTGCCAAGTAATGTGATGGTCAATTTTGCAAAGAGCACTTCAGTTTTACTGAAGGCTCTGGTGGCCCAGTGAACGCCAAACCGTTTCTCGAACCCCACAGTCATGTTCAGTATCCCCACAACTTCCGCCACTCTTTTTTGTAAGATTCGGCCACAGATGCATGTCGATTCCAAGGCAACCAGTCCAAACACCTCGACCAACTGAGCGGACATTGACAAGCCAGGGAGACCAGATAGGATCTGGACATTGATGATTGCAGCGTAAATTAGAAAGAAAGCTTTCAGACAGCGCGTAAACATGGTTTTATGATTCCTGTAATCGATCTGAAACGAGCCATCCTCTGGACACCATTTGAATGGGAGAATTCCAAATAATTTGGAAATTCTCAAGTTGAATTGGAAGCATTCCAAAACTCCGTTTGAGAGAAGCATGATAACGATGAGGAATGAGGACTAATGATTGTACACTGCAAATCAACAAGAAAATTATAGATCTGGGAACTGAATGACAGATTCTTGCCACTTCTTCCGAGATAGTCCACCGACCAACTGACTTTCCCTAAAACGCTCTTTATCATTTTATCCCTCTGTCTAGCTAGGGATTACCTTGACAGCTATGCGGTAGATATAATTGCTGAAGTTATAAAAGAATTGTAATTGTAGTTGTAACCAATTATCAGAAACCCGGGGTTAACCGATCCAATCTGGTGGACTATAGAGGTACTGCATATATGTATGTATGTATACATGTTCATATGTATGAGAGGGGAAGGGGTACAAAAGAGGAAAGCAAAAGCGTTCTACTAAATTACTTATGTAGCAAATTAATAAACAGGTCGATCATTCGGTCACTCAAGTCTTCAATCTTTCGGACATTATAAAATTTCTGAACTAGGGTTAACGGGTAAAATATATTTTTTTAATTAACCCATCATGGTTATTCAATCAGTCATGTTTGGCACGACTTAACTTGACTTCAGTATAGTTAGCGCGTTATTAATTTTTAATTTACAAAGAGGTACATAGCATAGATTATATTTCACAACAGCGATACATGAGTAATTTGCTTATTAATTTGCTACATGAGTAATTCAGCAAGGAGTACATAGCATAGATTATATTTCACAACAGCGATACATGAGTAATTTGCTTATTAATTTGCTACATGAGTATTTAATTCAGCAAGGAACTGTCAATCGAAAAAGAGTTGAATTTTACGATACGATGATTTACAATGTATTCAGTTTCTGTAAGTAGGGGAAAGCAATTCTTTGAGTTTACATAAGTCCATGTTCCATCGTTTCCTGATGCGATGAAATTAAGTACATATGTATGTATGTATGTATGCACAATGCATACAAAACTATCCCAGCAAAATCGTCAGGAATACGAGGACAGAAATGAAGAGTTGGAAAAATTGATATGCATTTGACTATAGGGATGCCTGCGCTACATATAAATGTAATCAGTAATCACTCGTCAATGCTGTTTTCAAAAATAGTATATTGTATCGAATGACTCAACTCTCAAGGTTCTTCATAGCTTAATAAACCCATTCGTTTAGAAGTTGATTACTTTAATCAATTTTTTTATGTAGCGGTAACACTCATTAAATTGAAAGCCTCATTACCTTGAAAAGTCATTGTGCTGAGCTTCTTCAGTAGTAAAACTACAGTGGAGTCAGTAATCTACCGAGGTAAACTGAACGAGCCTGCGAGCTGTCTTGTCTTCTAAAAATAATTAGCAACTTATCAAAAATGAAACGTGCAAATAGAAAAACAAATAAATAAAATAAGAGGAGTGCATTTGCCATTGCATATCGCCTTCATAAATTTTATAATACACAAGTAAGTCCAGCGAGCGTACCGGCGTGCGGTACAATGCATGCAATAATGCACCATAACATAATCATGCATAAAAAATAAATTCTAATTTGAAATTCAGCTTCGTAATCCCANAAGTCCAGCGAGCGTACCGGTGTGCGGTACAATGCATGCAATAATGCACCATAACATAATCATGCATAAAAAATAAATTCTAATTTGAAATTCAGCTTCGTAATCCCACCTCAATGCTATGCATTTGCCCAGTCATCCCTTTCATTTTTTTCGCTGAGAAAATAAAATGTTCAAATTAAATAAAATAAAATGTAATGTGCACTTATCTTGATTACGATTATGATTGCAATACAAATTACAATCACATCCTTAGCACCTTCCAAGAAACACCAAAATAGCCAATAAATAAATAAGTTTCCTCATGCGCTAGCTAGACATAATATGTACATATTTTCATTTGTATTCCATTTTCAAAAACTGAAAATGCATCATAATATGTCATGTCATGACTATGACACCTACCTTGCATTCTCCATTTTAATGTTTGAAGCAGGTTCCGTTGCAAAAGCCAAGTCAAGATATAATGTATTCATTTATTCCCCTTTTATCCTTTCACATTGCCGCCGCCTAATTACCTTCTTCATCTTCAGCTTTGGCTAAAAGAGATGATGATGATGATGATTGTGATGGCGATTGGTAAGCAAAATCGTTGAGGACGCATCATTTTGTCTTGAAACGTAGTCGTGATAATTAGAAGAATGGTAGGCACACGACGAGAGGACGAGCAATCATCATTCATCGCATGACATTCAATTCAGGGCAGCAACGAGGAAGGACCATTTCATAATGACGTGACATAATAGTAATGACACCAAAATAAATAGCAATACGTATAACAACACGGTCTCCTCGGAGATGAGATGGAATGCTCAGATAAAACAGAAATGAAATGAATCATTGCGAAATAAAAATTTTTTGAACACAAATTATTTAATTTTTTTCTTGAAAAACTCAATATTTTTTTAGGTTTTTAGATGGTAAGTGTGAGATTATTTAGCGATCATTGTGCAATCCAACGCGGTAATTTGTAAGTGGATGAGTGAGTTATTGGAAGATTTAATTATGACAAAAAGCAATAAAAGTTCTTTAAACCTGCAAATTTTCGGGAAAATGGGCCATTTTCAGAGAGCTTAATGAGTCATTTCCTTAATGCGTATTCGATTGTCTGAAATGGAAAACGAAAGGGTACTCTGGTGTAGGTAGTTGAAGTAAAATGAAGACAGTATTTTTTGCATGATGTTTTGGTAGCTTGATAAAAAGTAAATCTTGTCATGTTTGTTTTGAAACTTGAAAGTCCCTTCGGATTTGGTCGCGTGGTTGCATATGAATTAAGTCACTCGATTCTGTGGGGAGATAATATGTCGCATTCCTTTTTGGCTGTAATGTAACATGTACTCTTCTTGTAGTGACATATCAAAAAGTGAACTGATTAAGTACCTGATTTTCTTAAGGCATCACAAAGCCTATGCATGGGATTGTTTTGAGATGCCGTTATAATTGAAGTTGCAATTTTTTCATTGAATTCTGTAACTTGCCGGCACACTATCATTGGCATTCAGCGTGCATTGGTGTGGTGCATTACATATACCTCTCAAAACGAGGATGTTTTTGAGTAATTGATCGCCAACAGTTACCAATAAACAAAATGAATGAAATGGACTATTAAATCATGTCAGATCAAACAATAGAAGATCAATTCCTGGTAATGAATATTCAACATTGCATTCATGTCTGCCTAAAGGCCTAAAATTTTGACTTCTGACCTGCTCGAATGTTTCAACGAGCATTGAAATTTTTTAAAAATGTCTATGTATGTATGCCTTCCTAGAGCTTCACTTTTCTTTTTAACATGATCATTACAGACGACTCGAGCAACTTTTTTGTCATTGTCAAATTCACATTTTTGTTCACTTGAAAAAAATTGATTGCATTTTATCTTCCCCCTTTTAATCTCAATCACATCATTCCAATTCCCATGTTTTCATTTTTATTTAATTTTTGCCCAAGTGTAGTGTAATAAGTGTACACCTGCATGCCCTTACGGCTTGTCTTCCCTTTAATCATCTCGTCCCTAAATCCTTGCCTTACCTAAAAAAATCACCATTTTTGAGTTTACATGATCTCTTCACCAATTTGTCATTGCTTCATTCATCATCTTTTTTTGTTTCTTCCACCAATTCATTGCCTACCTTGTTACCTTGCTTGCCATCTCTGAAAATAGCTCTATCTTCTTCCAATTTGTTTTTCCTCTTCATGATTTATTTGCTCATGAGAAATACAAATTTTTCCCTAAAAAAATCATTTAAAAAATAGTAAATTGTGAGCTTAACCTTCCTTTTCCCTTTTTATTTTCATAAATATTGCATGCACATCATCATCATCCGATATGCATATAATCAAATGAATTCTCTCAACGAAAAAAAAAACATTAGCATTCTAGTCATTGTTCACCATTGTCATCATCCTATCACGATGCTAATTGTTTTGAGGGGAATCGTTCCATTGTTGCCATTGCTTCGAACATCGGTGTACTATACTACTTCGACTGAAAATTGGAGATATATTCTTGTACAGAGATATCATGTCATTTGTCGATTTGTCTGACACAATTCTTACCTTGTCCCATCTCTCATCTTTCGAGCTGCAAAAGACATGACGTTACAAGCTCTAAAGTCACACTCAGTCACTCACAATCACAATCAGAGTGGCAAGTAAATAGCAGGAATATTAATGCATCATTCCTTCATTCATATATTTTTTCTGTTCCTCACTTCAACTTTTCTTCACGATGAACTGCAGTCTCAAGAGGAGAAGATGCAGATGCCTTAACTCTTTGAATATGCATGATAAGGATATGCATCGCTTAAGGGCCCCCAAGAACATAACTTACTTTTATAGATAGCTCCTGTCCTTTAAAAAATGTATGTATTACCTACATTAGCTATTCTAATATTTCTCCTGCGGCTAGCTGTATCGCTGGATTATCTTGATCTATGATGATGATAATCATGATGATTTCCCATTTGCTAATTCAATTCAATTCGCGAGCGACGATGATGGCGATAAGGGAACATTTTAGGAAAATTAAAAGTTTTTGCATTTTACATGAGAGAT
>JAHZNI010000290.1:0-17428 GCA_027744415.1 Seira ritae
ACGACGTTTTATGGCTGGTGGTGGAGTGCTAGAGTTAATTAACTCTAATGACGGCGCTGTTTGCCACGAAGTTCAATAAGATCAAAAGAAGTTTTTTTAGTTGAGAGAAGAATGATATTCACATTTTTATTGTCACTTTCTCTTGTAGCGTTTCTTTTATTATATCCTATTGCTTCGCTTCGATGAAGTTTCACAAAAGCTTGCTTTAATCTCACAGTCTTAAAATCAGACAAGGATAGTAAAAATCCATGGCATAAAAAGGATGCCTACATCAAAGAACTAGTCAATCAACCTTAGAATGAATTAGGTAGCGACATTTACCTATTAAGGCTTTTGCCTTTTGTAGATTGATTGGATTCAGCAGGCACTTACAGTTACAGCTGCAGGTGCTGACTTCGTTTCAGTAGAAGTTTTATTAGGATAAGACTCATTAGGATAATTAAGAACACCCAGGGTCCTTTGAACCTCACACCGACCATTCACGTTACCAAACAAAGGCCTTCTATTTAGTTCCAGTTTTGATCCAAGCTAAAAAAAATACGAAGATTTGGAATATTTGATGTAGTTATTTTCCCGTCGGAAACTGAGGTCAAATTTTTTCGGTTGTCAGATTATACCAAACTAAACATATATTACAAAATTGTCTACTTCCTGCTGAACTATAGAATCTGTGCCAATAACTTCAAAGATATTTATTAGGATAAGACTCATTAGGATAATTAAGAACACCCAGGGTCCTTTGAACCTCACACCAACCATTCACGTTACCAAACAAAGGCCTTCTATGTATTTAGTTCCAGTTTTGATCCAAGCTAAAAAAATACGAATATTTGGAATATACGATGTAGTTATTTTCCCGTCAGAAACTGAGGGCAAATTTTTTCGGTTGTCAGATAATACCAAACTAAACATATATTACAAAATTGTCTACTTCCTGCTGAACTATAGAATCTGTGCCAATAACTTCAAAGATCACACAAAAACAGCAAAAGGATGAATAATCATCTACTTGGATCTGTTTTACGAAGCGCGACATTTCCTAATTTATACTTAAAAATCGCTAGTATTATTATGCAAACGAAGTATTACAATTTTACAATGACTTGTTGAGCTTTGGTGCTTTTCCCATTCTTTATTCAAAAATCATGTTGACTTCCTCCACCCACTTGTTCACCTCCTTCTTTATCACTTCACGATTATAATTTTACCGTAAAATATTCACACTCATCAACTTCAAGTCAGAATTAGAATTGTGATTTGTGCCCGTAACTGAACAGTAGGTGTTGGCCTAAAATTCGCACTCACTCATCTTCAACAAAGTTGCTCATCAGAATCGTAATACATTCTTTTATGGCCTTTTCTTCTTTTTCAGTTATCAAGATGCTTCCTGTTGAGCTAGGTTTTCTTCAGAGATGCATAGGTCGTGATGCAAATTTCCCTACATCATGCATCTACATCACCATCGTCAATATCATTTTCCACACGATTTTAATTTTCTCCTTGCTGAGCCATTATCATAAATAATTAGCAATAGCTGACAACTCAGAGCATAAAATCATTTCCGACTGATTTTATAACAGAAACTTGACTATCTTTAAGAAGAATACGGGAGATCTCTGAGGATTCACCTCATGCTACCGACACAGATTTTTGCCATTGTTGTAAATCACATACAGACATTGTGATTCTATTTTTTTACACAAAAATACAGTTAAAAATCGTCTAAAAATATTTTTGAAATCTGAAGATGACGAATCGAATCTTCTTTCGTGATATGTAAGCATGCATCGCACTTTGGAGTAGTGAACTTCATGCTCCTTGAAGCGCGCTTCCTCTCGTTCCTTCCTCCCCTTACCGAGGGGTACTATCTCTAAGTTCACACATTCGATTCGACAATAATTATTTCAGCTTGAACCTCGTTTTTCCTGAATTGAAGTATTTTCTTCTTTTGCGCAATAAAAATACCGGAGCTTTTGGGTCTAGTTTTACATGGTCAAGATAAGTTCATTCGTTTCCTCTTCAAGCTCATATGCATAAACTAAGAAAAAACCGTTGGTTTTCTTTATTTTCATATAGACTGTTATTATCATTACCTGCTCCCATTCACATTCTCTCTTGCCGTGCCGAATGGCGTAATCATAATCCTTACCGGCAATTTCCTCAACTTCTTGAGGAGTCTCGTAACAATCGCAATTTTAAAATTACTTTTAGCTAGGCTGGGCACTCGCATCTGCGTTTTCATTGTTGAGGGATAATGAGTTTGAAACTCATCTTCAATCTTACAGCTCGTCTTTTTCCTCCTCAAGGATAGATTAAGGATAATTTTCATAATACGATATCTCTCCATGGGCAAATATACTTAATTTTGGGTGATGCTCTAAACGTACATCATCTTCAACCTGGGACTGGGACTATCCTTAAATTAAATAATCATCATTATCATCAGCAACTCACAGTGTCACGCAGACATCACATTAAGCATGTTCGTACATTTTCAATTTTCGTGATTTCATTACACCACACTTAGTAAAAAAGAAATTATCTACGTATTGCGGAATGTGCGCACATCACAGTAAGATTGGAATGAAATGGAAAAGGGGATGAAGAAGAAATGAAATGACGACAAAAAAAGAATAGGGGTAAAGCAAAAAAAAAATTCGTTTGTGTTCTTTCTGCTTTAATTTGAAAGAGATGCGAAGAAGGTGAGGGGATTTAGAGTTGAGAAACATTCAAAGGTAAAGACAATGCTCTGGGTTGTTCCCATTTCGAGTTTTTTGTTGAATTTCAATCAAATGAAGTAAACTGGCGGCTGAGGCTAACTTCAATTTAAAAATACTTGATGCGCTTTGCCGACTGTTATGTTCGTTTAATCACAGGTTATTCCGGTCTTATTACTTTGTTTACTCAAATCAAAGGAGGGAGTCTACGCAGTAAATTGGCTTTCAATGAAATGGTTTCGGATTATAGTCTTTCTATTGTCACCACCATTGCCATGCTTCACTCTTCACTATGGAAGTCAAACAAGCGTGGAATCAGATTTACGCAGTAAAAGTGACGAAGCTATTTACGTACATCCATTCGATTTGATTTTTCCTCAAAGTTCCGAAAACTCAAAATGGACAGAACCATGCCACAGAATACATAAGCACTTTTCGTGATTAATTTTGAGATAGTTTGGTATTTCGGAAAAAGCATGAACTAAAAGCCACACAATATGCATTCCTTGAGCGAGCAACACAAAAGTACTTTTATGTCGCAGTCTCGAAAGTTTTCAAAAACACGGCTTTTAAATTAAAGTTTGAAAACAAAAGACACCAACCCACGACCATAAACTCATATTGGCAGTTCTCACCATCTTACCTTTTAAAAAACTTTTATCTTTAAGGCGTGTATTTTATTTGATATAATGTATGAACAATTGCAAAGTGTTTATATGGGAAAGTGAATTACATTCGGGTTCTTATGCGTATAGATCGATGGCTTTATTGACACCGCACCCACGCAATGCAGGAAAATGTATTTATAATGCCATTACAATTTCACTGAAAGCTTATTCAATAGCTCATCCTACTTTTGAAATATTTTGGAAATGTGGTAAATCCAACTTAAACTGCTACAATTTCTGCCATGTAACATGTAGTTTGGAAAGATAAAGATGATCTCTGGATAAAGCTTATCGTTGCACGTAAATTTTAGAACAGACTGATTCTGAGACCATGTAAGCAAGTTAAAAGCAAAAATTAATATCGAATTATAATTAAAAATTTACAGGGAACCGAGACAGATCGCATCTTAATGACGAGCGTTTCACTCAAAGTGCCCTCACAAATTGAAAGACTGAGCAACTCATCATCGACATATTTAGACAATCGCTACTACTCTTCTGTCCAGTATTCCACAATGCCGGAGCAAACCCAAATTCCGCTTGCTCCCCTCACTCCAAATCCAACGATGATGCCAACTCCAGATAGCAACATACCCTTAAACTTTTTCAGTACAACTCCGTCGAATTTTCATACGAGTAATGTAGTTGCCAAAAGAGCCATTAATCCAGGGGACTCACAGGATATTCCAAATGTTCGTCTTGTGGAGGGTCCCTCGCCGCTCATAGGAAGACTGCAGGTGTATCACAGGGGTCACTGGAGATCAGTTTGTACAAATTCGAGAAAGTAAGTTACTCAATGTTGATGCAATGTTCTCAAACCCCAAAAATAATTTATCAATTGCAATTGCTTTGAATAGCTGGACTTTGGCGGACATGCAAACGGTGTGCCGAGAGCTGGGTTTCAGCGGGGGAGAGTTCTGGAACTGGGTAGATCATTTGAATGACACGAAACAGGTATTGTGGGAAAGACCTCAGTGCCAAGGATTGGAAAGCCGCTTGAAGGACTGCCCTAATTGGCCTGGAAGGCAATTGGGGGCTGGTGTTTGCGGTAAGCTTGAGATAATTTATTTTAAATTATTCATAAGTTCATACCCACCGTTGATTCCACAATAATAATTTCGTCACAGACAGAATTTTTTGCTCCAGTCAGTTTTCAATATTTTTCAAATCATCGCATTCCGTAATTAATTATTCATATATGTATTTATTATGTATTTTATTTCAGATCATCATCCTAACCTCGGCATACGCTGCGAGCCGTTCCATCTCTTCCCATCGAAAGTAGAGCAGCACTGGCGAGGGATAAGGTTTGAGAATGCACGCTACCGTGAGACCTACATCCACAACAACACCCTTCGAATAAAAGAGTCCCTTTCCTTCCTCAATCATGTCGACATCTTCTACGCTGGGGTGGGCACTGCTTATAACGTCACATCATCCATTGAAAGTGTTGGCGTTCCACCCGTCATTCGTAATGTGAGGGTGGAGTACTCTGCCTACAACGGGATCAACATTACGAACCCTGGCAGTGTTGCATCTATCAGAAATTGTACCATTAAGAATAATGCAGGTAAAAACCGAACAGGAAACTTTTCCTATTTTTGTGGTTACCTTCTTACTTATTCAATTTTCCTGATGGATTTTTCGGGAAATGGATGAAAAGGGTTGGAAAAAGGAAATGAGATAATAGGGAAAAGATTTTGGAGTGATTGAAAAAGTCTGTCACCTTTGCTCACTTGTTCGCCTTCAAAAATTTACATTTTACAGTTTTCCTAAAAGGTGGAAATGAAAATCGCTGCTTTCATTCTTCCAAAAACTTGTCCCTGCTGACGCTATTTTGTACTAAAAACTGTTCTCTCCTATTCGATAACATTTCCCAATCAAACATCAAGTAACAAATAAACTCGCTCAATTTTCGCAATTTACTAAATACATGCCTACACACTTATTATTGTAAAGGTTATTTCTTCTTTTTAAAATTTTCTCTTCCTTGCGTAATTTCTTGTTGATTTAATTATTAATAGGCTTTGGAGTTTACATCAATAGCTCATGGAGTGGTTTTGAAATCGAGTCAAGCCATATTGAAACGAACGGGGCAGATGGAGTGCGGTACCTGTTTCACGACATGATTCCTGACACAAAATTAGATGGGATGGATGTATTCGATCTCTGCACAGTTCCAATTACACTCAATCAGATATACCCTGTGAGGTTGTCTTTGGATCAGAGCCGAACGTCCAAACGTGGAGAAGAGATGTAGAAAGGTAAGCTAATGCTAGTTTTTAAATTTTAAGTAAAGTTATCTAAAATTGGAGGAATATAAATTAGAAATTCAGACGTGCATTATGCGTTGACACAATTTTGTAATAAAGAAATTCGCATTTTATTCCTTAAGCGATTTCAAGTCCGGGCTGGATACGTCCTTACCATGCACTTCCCCTATTTAATGAGTCAAACGGATAATGCTGCCGAGATCTTGGTTTACGAATAAAGAAATTGGCATTTTATTCCTTAAGCGATTTCAAGTCCGGGCTGGATACGTCCTTACCATGCACTTCCCCTATTTAATGAGTCAAACGGATAATGCTGCCGAGATCTTGGTTTACGACGGAATGGATTCACGTGGCAATTTACTGACAACGATCCGAGTAAAAAACGAGACCTGGCCACAATCAGTCACCTCCACGAGGGATTCGATTTACCTGGAGTATAAGGCGGATCCTTTGAACCAAGTTCTTGTGATCATGGATTTGGTAGCTGGACAAAGTAAGTGGCCTTTAACGATTTTTGGGGCAATCTGAGATGAATTTTAAGTATCTTCCATACACAATATGGATAAGTCTACGAAATGTAAATGAAAGAGTCAATCTACCTAATCACCCATTTGGGATTAATTCACACGTAATTTATTCATTGAAAAAAGGTCGAGACTATGAATTAAAGCTGGAGAACACAGTCGTAAGAATGAACAATGGTCGCGGTGTGGCCGTAGAAAACATGCGGAGCCAGATCATAGTCCACAGCTCCTCCATTCGTGAAAACAGCCATATAGCTGGAGTCCACGTTCTCTGTGGAGTCGGTCATGTTAACGTTTCCCGTTCTGAGATCATTTCAAACGTGGGCGACGGTCTCAACATAACCTATGGAGGTGGTGCACGAAACATTTCCAGAAGTAATATCGCTGCAAACACTCGCAGAGGCATTGCCGTCTGGTTCAACGAATCCTCCGTGAAACTTGCAAGTGAGCAAGAGACTGTTGTGGAGTACACCGAAATCGCACGTAATCTTGACATGGGAATTTTCGTGGGAAATTTTTGCGGTCCCGCTGTTGTCAACATCTCAGGTAATCTTTTGAAGGATGGGAAGAAACCGAGTGTTGAAGTTTGGTCTTGTTGGCACCGTGTTCAAAAGCATAATTTCGGCTACCCCCTGAAAATCCAAATTGGTCATAATCGGTTCGTCGGAAATGATGACTTTGGGATAAGACTTCATCCTTTGATAAACGCTTACGCAATGATCGAGCACAACTACTTTACTCATCAGAACAAAGGATGCCTGGTTATAAAAGGGGTGGATAAGAAAGAGCTAGAAACGCTTGTCGCAAACGTGGAGGTCTCGAACAACGTCTTTGAGAAGAATACGGGAATATTCGTGGCTTCTTTGGGACTCTCGCATTTTTCAAAAAAGCAGAACCTCCTGTTTACTCAGAACTTTATTAGATGGAACACCATCACGGAGCCATACTGAGCAAGGAGGAGAAGGATATACATTACAGGATTTTTGATAGGAAGGATAGATTTAATTTGGCAAAGATCAATTTCATCCCATTCTTGCTATCGCCGACGGATCCCAATACGGAAATTGCGATGACTATGCCTCTCTACGTGCCTGTTTTTGATAGACCGGATAGGATGATTGGGGGAGAGATCACGGGAAGGGAAACCTTAACCAAAGGCGAATACAAGTATGATTTTTTTTCATTTTTGCTAAATGCTATGCCTAAATACAAATTACCTACGATAAATAAGAAATTTAATGCGCAATTTGGGCTATTCAGGGTCGTCAGAGATATCAGCATTCGCCCCGGTGGCCAGTTGCAAATCGCATTTGGTGTTACCCTAAAATTCCTTCCTTCCGTTGGAATCATGGTCGGTGGACATTTCCACGCTGAGGGATCTGGTCATTCAGAAGAAAGCTCCGTAAAGTTCACTTTGTTCGATCCGGGTAGGGTGAATGCAACAGACGCTCCCGTCAGGCTTGTCGGAGGAAGAACAAGAAAGGAAGGGAGACTTCAGGTAAAATAAAAGCTTTAATAATAGTCATTTTCCCTTTGGCTTAACCATGCAATATTATAAAAACAAAAATTTTACTTGTTCCCCTTTTCAAGGTATTGTTTATGCCATTTTAATATGATTTCGTTATTATAATTTTTGGTGATGTGTGCAGGTGCGTATGGGAAGTACTTGGGGTTCCGTGTGTAATTACGGGTTTGACGTGCATGACGCGGCAGTTGCGTGTCGTCAAATGGGCTTGGTCCTCAATCCTCACGACTGGCTTTTAGAAAGATTCGAGATCCCACAGGCTAGTCCCTCGGAGCAGATTTTGATGAGGTAAAAATATAAAGCATGTGACAAATAAGACTATTCGTGGGGGAAATATGAGACATGGTATTGTCAAGAGAAGCAAGACCACCACATCATTACATGCTTTAATGTAGTGGTTCTCTCTTCCCATCATACCATTAAAAATGAAATTGTCACAGTTGCACGAATTTTTTTAACGCAATTTTCGTTTCTCTTTGTTCAGTAACGTCGAGTGCTCGGAGTGGGACCATGACTTGCTAAAATGCGATGTTGAAATGGCAGAGGATATTGAGAACTCGTGTAGCCATGATAATGTGGTGGGAATCCGCTGTTACGACACCTCCTGGGCTGGCATCCGCATGGCTATAACGGCAGAGAAAAGTGTGATGAAATTCGCCGTGGTGGAGAAAGCTGGTCTGCTTGATCCTCACACTAATGAGCATAAGCCGGGTATAATCATCTTGGACTATTCTTTTTAAACTTTGATTTTGCCAATTTAGTTGGACTTGGACTCAAAAATATCTTCCTCCGTATCTTATTTTAGCCGTCCAGTTGGACTTTAGTCATCACGTCTTGCACGACATCCGAGTCTCCGACAATACAGGAGACGGCTTGGGAATCATATACTCGGATCTGTATTTCCCCGACAATGTGAACACAGTTGAGCGTTCCGAGTTCAGCAGGAACCTGGGGAATGGGCTTTTGCTCCGCCAGCTTGGTCTCAATCTTAAAGACTGTCTCATGGAACATAATCGCGGAGCGGGTATTCTCCACGATCCTTTCATCTTAAGACCGCACCAAAGAGATTTAGCTGGCTGGGTCATGGTCGGACGTAAAGACAGAATTGAGTATCTTCCCTTGCACAACAAGGATTTATGGCTGGATGAAAATAACTTCAGATACATCATCACCAGACAAGATCCAAACGTGAACGAGGTTTACAACATCATTGCCCAGGATCAGAATTTTGTAATATCCTTGCAGCTCCTTAACCCTTTTCATAATGAGACCACTGAGGAAATGCTGATCTACGATAGGCACGATGTCCCAGCTAAGGAAGGAGTTGAATATTTTCAAGACGTTGAAGTTTGGTCAGTTAAAAGAGATCAAGTCAGTTTCCCAACCGTAAGTAGTTCATATGGAGTTACAATCTGGTTTCGGAGTGGACCTAAGCCAAGGGGCAATATGATACTACTTCTGAGAGCTATTCGAGCGCCTATAAGTCGCTTTGCCAGGAGTAGGCTTCTCGAAGGACCTTTGCCAAAGCTGAAAGTGTATGATTCCAAGATCAGGTATAATGGAAGAGGACTCGCTGCAATTCATTACAATCGATATGAGAACGAAGATGGGGATTTGTATCTGAGGAAATCAAACGAGTCCATAGAAATCTTCGGCACGGACATATCCTTCAACCAGGGAGAGGCAATACATGTGTTCACACCTTTCAGAGAGATTTATTCATCCAATATTTCGGAAATTACATTCATGATTAATTCAACCACAATCACGGATAACAAGATGGGAATCGTACAGTATAGCAAGTAAGCTTAAATACTTAATCTTCATTATGCTTAAATATATATATCTTAATAAAAAGTATAAAAGAGAAATTATTGTTTAAAGGGACCTGCGTTCATCCAACAACTTATACCGCTGGGTACTTCGTGATAACCTTATCGAGCGTAATCGTGAAGGTGGTTTCCAGATATCCCTCCCTTACGTTTGGCAATATGATGAGAATCACACTCATTTTGTGCACGTGGAAAACGTAACTTTCCGGAATAATGAAAACTTTGAAGTTCAAGTGGCTGGTCATTTCAGTGTCGTGAATGTGCTTGGCTCTCTGTTCGAAAACAACTTGTGTAAAACTGGCTTATTTAGCTTGACTGGAATGGAGAAGCAAATGTTTATTTATGGAAATCAGTTCTTGAATAATCAGGGCTCATACGTTGTCCAGTTCGATACGGATTCACAGTCTGAAATTGTTGGACAAGTGCTGGCGTACTTCATGAGAAATAGGATTCAACAGAATAGGATAAATCCAGCGATGCGATTTGAGCAGAAAATTTTGAACAATGCGACTTACCAGCCAATGAGTTACGCAATAGGATTAAAGGGCCATCAGAAAATTAATGTGACGAAGAACCTGATGGGCAGTAATTACCTGGATTATGAGCTGCTGGCAGGGACCAAGACAGCCAAGCTTGATAATCACGTCAATGTTGTACACAACTGGTAAGTTCGACGCTTTATTTGTGCCTTGTTCACATTTGAAATATATCACAACAGTAGATTTGAGGCTAGCTGCTACTGCATGTTCCTTGCAATTGGTATAAAATAAAATTTCAAAATTACTAACTTAGGTGGGGCACATCAGATTCTAAAAAGATTCGCGAAAGAATTTTCGACTTTGACGATTGGAACAGTTATGCGATCGCCTTATATCGGCCGTTCCTCTTGAGAGATGACTTCGAAGCTCCGCAGTCTGTCACCTACGAGGCTGAAAATGAGGTGACAATAGACAACTTGGCCGGTCGTCTAATGAGTCCACTGATCCTATACAAACGCAAAGAACCCTACATAGTCAAGTCTGATTTGACCATCATGCCCAACGCCATGCTCAGCATTAGCCCTGGAGTTGAGATAGAATTCTACCCAAGCGTTGGAATCCTTGCATTGGGAACTTTAGTAGCCCAGGGGCAACCTGATGCTCCTATCATCATGCGTCCCATAGAACTACAAAAGAGGGAGGAAATCGAGTACAAGGAGAGCCTGTTTAGGGGAAGGAATCGGGAAATTGATGATAGGACTCGAGGAGTTAGGCTATGCATAGAAGAGAAATGCGAGCGAGGGGCTAATGAAGGCTTCCTCGAGTATTTCAACAAAACCACTCTGCAATGGGTGCCCATGTGCGATGACCGATTCACTGAGAGAAATGTCCAGGTTGTGTGCAAGCAACTCGGGTTCGATGACATGAACGTACATTTCGACTTCGGGAAACGGTGGGAGTACCAGTACAACCATAATCCTGTGATAAGGGTTAGAAAGTGGCCTGAGCCTTTCCAATGCGTTGGAAATGAAAAGTCGTTGGATGAATGTCCGGTCAGGATGAATGGGCAGCTGTATGGATATGACTATCCTTGCCACTGGGAAGATGACTTCATCTTCATTCATTGCGGACAAAGGAATTTGAACAAGACGATGGAGTACTGGGGTGGTATCCGGTTCAGTGTGGAAGCATTTGAACAACATCTCTTTGAACATCGAATGCATGACGCAGTCACCCACGGCAGTTTTCAGCGTGAGGATAGTATTCTGGAGTGGGTGGAAATGTATGGTGCTGGAATACTCCACAATGAAAAGAGTCCCGCAGTATTGAGTATCATGCAGAGTCCTTTCATCCGCTACGTCAATATTACGAAATCCGCCTCGCATGCAATCTCCATAATCTCTGCCCCGAGAACCATGAGGATCACAAAGAATTAGTGAGAAAAAATAGAATTGAATGCATGTTTTTGGGAAGAAAGTTAATTAATTTTACTTTTGTAATTTTGATTGGTTTACCATATTTTATTTCTTTGTGTTCGTGTGTGATAGCATCGGGGACAACATGGGATTAGGAATCAATGGGTTGTCTTTGATGGGGGAAGCTCAGTACTCGGATTCCAGCTCATTCTTCCCCTTGCGTAAAATCGAGATTCCGTATAATCTCTTTGGACTAGTTGATGTGTGCGACACGAACAAAGAAATTGTGGTGGAGGAGAGAGTCGTTCTTTATTACAAGTACGACAATTTCCCTGTGGACTGTGTCAAAATCTTTAAGAGTGTGTACAACGCAAAGAATCTCGGATTCCGGTGAGAACGCCTAAATTAATTTTCTTTTCCCTCCATATTTTGATTAATCTATTGCGCAACAGAAGTTCATGTTGGGAAATCTTTGTTCTAATAGACTTCTCCAATTCAATTTGTTTAACTCGACGGGGAAGCCCTGGCCTCCTGACTATATCAAATTAATTGATGGCGACATTTACAATATAACCACGGAGGAAATTGCTACGCTGACGATGGGAGATGAGCCCACAACACTCAATAAATTCCATACGACTGGGTGGCCAAGCCTCAGTGTGAAGTTGCATGCCACTGGAGCTACTGAGTATCACGGCTTTGTTGCTGAGATTTTGACTTTACCCGTGTCTCCGCATGGATTAGGTATAGAATAATTAGAGTTTAGTCATTTGCATATAGGCGTGTATTTGTGTGTGCGGAAAATTTTGAATTTGTACTTTCTTCAACAGATCGTAATATTCAGCATAATGTAAGCTATACAACTTTCCACAATAACACGAAGGGTGCATTCTACTACGCGTCGGCTGGAGAGATCAGTCCAACAGTGACTCTTGAGAGGAACAGATTCGAATTTAACTGTCTCAAGTTTTATGGAAACTTTACAAGTTGCGAAAGTCCGATAACGTTTGACGTGCAAAACATGCAGCACATTTACTTCAAGGTGGGTAACTATAATATGATCTCGAGATTAACCAGTCATACGTTGGGGCATGATGGGACACTTTCAAATCTAATATCAATTTAATTTATTGCAGAACAACGTAATCCGGCGCAATCAAGGAGGACTCAGAATAGTTTCTGACTCAAGTGGATCTGCAACAGCTTTGAAAGGCTACGTTCACAATAACCTTTTCGAGAACAATACCAACAATGAAGTAATCCATGTGGAAGGGAAGAGGAGCAGTCCGTACCAAGAGATCATCTTTTACAGGAATATCGTTACTCGGAATGATGCTAATTTCAAGGAAGTTGTTACGCTCAGTCAAGTGGTTTCTAATTTGACGGATAACTATTTTCACTATAATAGAGGAAGGTTTACGATGGAGGTTTCTGGATTCGAAAAAGTCAGACTGCCCATATACCAAACCTGTGTTCATAATTCTTTCTACATGTAAGTCAATTCAATTAAGTATGAGCAATATAGTTTGACACAAACTCTACCTCTGTCTTGACACGTGTAACTCTTCAGCACTTAAGTAAAATTATTAATGTCTTTTAAATAGGAACATCGCCACAGACATCGAGGACAAGGCCACCATAATTGCTGGAAGCACGGGTCAGCAATACGTTGACAATATATTTGTCAACCCAGAAAATTCATACGAGCTAGCCACTGTTAACAAGTCAAGGTACGCATTTCATTTTCAGCGTTTGCAACTTTATAGAGCTTGTAAAAACTCTGAAGATTTCATTATTTCTGCATGCAACATTGTAAAAGTGCATTTTAAAATAACTTTCATTAGTTACTGACTAATCTCAATTCGCCCCATTCTCATTTTTTATTTCGCATGTTCTCCTGCCTGTTCATTCTATCATCGCCTACATCTTTTCTCGTTTGATTGCATGACGCCTTAATGAATTATGAATGCTGATGCTCAACTCTCAAATCTAACAACTTATCTCGTATAATGACTTAATAAACTTGGACAGGCCTCGAGCAATTCAAAGGTATTATATACAACGAGGAGAAAGCATGGATTAAATATCCTAGCATTCAAAAGTAGCATATATTTCAATTGTAGTTCAAATCTGAAACTCCAAATGTATTTATATTCTCCAGCTATGAATGGAACAGTGCTGTAGACGCCCGTCATAATTGGTGGGGCTACCCAGGCTTCATTCCCGTGATGGGTCGAATCAAGGACGAGAATGATAACATTGACCTCCTCCGTGTTCTCTTTGACCCGTTCCGCATCGATAACAGAACGCTCTTGAGTGGAAAATGTCCTCCAGCTTACACCCTCGTCGCAGACACTTGCTACATCTACATTGGCGGCTACATGAACTTCACTGAAGCGAAAGATTTCTGTAGAAATGAGAATGCATCAATGCCCTACGTGGAATCCCACTTTTACTCCATCATCCACTTCCTTCGAAATCAACAAGAGGATTATGATTACTATGACCGGGTCTGGGTGCAGGATGTCGATAGATTTGGCAAGTGTACAGTGTTCGTGGCTGGAACTGTTACGACGGCTGACTGCTCCCATCGTCTGCCGTTTATTTGCGAGACGGATCCAAAAGTCAGCATCAATCCTTTGGCTTGGACATCCGACTCGGTGACGATTGGGGCGTTGGTTGTTTCCCTCCTTGCGCTTATTCTCATTGTGTTCATTTTAGTATTTTGGTATTCAAAGTCGAAGCAACGAAAAGTGGAGAGGTTGGAGAGGAGGAATTCGATTAGGGCTTCGATAAGATCTAGTCGTAGTTTTACTTCAATGTCAGCCTTGTCGGAGGCTGGATACCGAAGGAGGATGGCAGAAATCGTCAGTTCGGTAAGATATAAAAATACTCTTGCTTTGCTTTTTAATAGTTAATATTAATTAGTCAAACATTTTCTCAATTTGCAGCAGCAGCAGAAAAACTTGAATAATCAACCCCCGGGAAATAATCTAAACAACTATAACAAAATGAATGGCAGTTTTGATTCCATTGAGAAGACTCCATCCGCATTCACCTCATTGGACACCACTTCCTATGACTTCTACGAAACTCAATCGCAAACCCAAAACACTGGAGTTTCTACAACAGCCAACTCTGAGTTCGAAGACTTCAGCCACCATCCCATGGGTAGACCACGCCCACGTCCTAACGGTCACGAAAATGGAAATGGCATTCACGGTCTCCCTGTCATACCTCCTCAAGCTCCACCTGGTCACAAAGCAATAGTTCATGCACATCATCAACAAGTCCGCGCTGACGTCCTCGCAAAGCCATCATTCGACCTCACCTTCGAAAATCAAAATTTCCGTGAGACCCCAAGCATGTCGTCCATGCAACCCACGGAGTACTGGGACTCATCCTCGAGATTACAGAGCAACGGGAACGCTGTAAAGTACAAAAACACGAACATCCCTTCCCCGATTCCAATGGCCAGAGGCGACCAAAATCTACCTCGATCTGTTTCAATGGCGACAACAATGCCGATAGCACATCACTCCGCCGCCAACTTAGATGAAATGGATTCTTCCGATCCTCAACAGAACAACATGAATATGATGTCCCCAGCATCCATTCATCAAATCGGCTTGCCCCTTCACAACTTCAGCAAATCACCTCAGCATTACCCCTCAACATCCCATAATTATCCGATGGGAGCACAAAGCTACGACCAACTGGAACTGGAAAGACTGGATAGCCAATACGACCAATACGACAACACAGATAACACATACAGACCAAATATTCTCACAACAGATAGCCAAGTTCATCCATCTACTTCCGGTCAAATTGCAGACGCTTCTCCATCCACCACAGCGAGTTTGAAGGATTCCAGTCCTTCAAACACCAGTCGTGGTGGTTTGACTGAACCACACTCTTACTCCAGCTCACATTTCGACTCTCCAAAATTGGATCCCGCCGACGAGAAGAACCAAAAGGGGTCTAGGAAAGCTAGAGTAATTGAAACGAGTTTGGATGATTTAGAAGTAGATTATGAATTAGATGAAACGAATGTGAGACCTGTGAGCACTTATCTTGAGACCAATGTAGATGATGCGCTGCCTCCAATCAGAAGTGCTAGGAGTCAGTTCATACCCACAACAAGCAGTGGAGGCACAGGAGGTATGCATAGTAATAATCAGCAAATGAGCCATGCTGATGAATTCAAGGCTTTGAGTAGTCGGAGTAAAAGTATGCCTTTGGAAACTGAAATGTGATAATCAATTCACGAGATATTTTTAGAGATCGCTCAGAGATGTAAAAATTGAACACTGTTTGCTTATGTGATTTCTTCTAATTATCTGAACTTCAGGAAACATACGCATAAAGTATTTCATGTCTTTCATGTACATACATACAAAAGCTACGTACAGGTTGGCTTTATGCAAGATTTTAGTTGAGCCAGAGCCATGACGCTTTCACAGAGTAAAATATTGAACATTCCATACCATATTGTTGTTTAAATCTTAAAATATTGTAAATTACAAATAACTTAAAGAATGAGCATAAACAAAACGAACAAATATACTTTGGTAAAATAGCTTTAAATCGTGTATATTAAAATCTGTAAAGTACAGTTATTTTTTATTTAATGAGTTTAGGTACTTAACTTCGTGTTCATAAGTTGTAACAAAGAAATGTATAGTTTTATCGAATCTAAATACTTAATTAGCAAATGAGATACATAAACAGACTAATGCACAAACGGAGAAACAAATTATGCTGCATACATATTTTCGATTTTCGAGCTTTCTTCTGATCCATTTCAATAACTACCATTCCGCACAAGTTAGTACTAAATATTTTCATTCAGACACCCGATAAAAAATTCTTGAGCTATCACTTCTTCAATTTAATCGTAATTACTTATAGACTCAGGTTAGGCAGAATCCCTTGTATTTATATATGTTAGTAGAGGCACAAAGAAAATTCACATTATTAAACTTTTAAGTCAATATGACAATAATAAAATATAATTACAGTGTGAATGGGGTATAAATGAGACACACCGTTTTTAGCTATTTCAACAATCTAGATTAAAACTGCAATAACTAAATTAAATTAGAAAAGTTACATTTAAATATTTACATAGTTTTAAAATTTAGCTGGAAAGCTTATTTCGTCCCATGTTATTTGTGCTGCTTGATGTACCAGTGATTAAAACTGCTTCGTAGATTGCACAGTACAGCACTTCCTTCTTTGCAAGTTGCATCGCGTTTTTCTTGCGTTACCCCATCTGTTGCATTTAGCGTAGGAATTTGCATAGCCAATCTTAACTAAGTAGGTATTTATTATCAGTTTTAATTTATTCGTCGTAGTTATTCAGTTAAGTTGTATACGTATTGGTATATTCATCTCAGTGTTGTTTTATGTACAAGTAATAGATTTAGGATGGCAGCATCTCCATTGGAGAAAGCTCCGTCAAAATCATTTGCAAGAATTTTAACATATCACGTTCGACTGGGAGAAAACGAGCACAGCTACGTAAACCTCTTGCAGAAGCATGAAGGAGAAAAGTGGCCATGCTCGTGTGTGAGTATTTGAGTGGATGAATGAAGTTATTAGACTAATATGAAAAGTATAACTTAGGATAAGGTTTAGTTAAAGTAAACTGCAGCTACTAGAAGTGCTATATGATACTTACTTTAATAAAAATGTAAACTCTCCATCGAAGATTTTTATGTTCAATATTGCATGTATAAATTGTAAATTTTGCTTTATTCAAGTGAAAGTCGATAGTGAGTTTATAAATTATGACTTTTAAAATGTGTAGTATCTACAACAACATATTGCATTGCGTAAAATATTATTATTACACCAATATTTTATCGGCAATTACTGCCATGTCTCCTCCTGACGAATTAAACTCTTGTAATTTACTCCATAAATTTTAGACATGACATACTGTACTTATGTTAAGTTTACTTTTACAACCTGTCCAAAATACATTGAA
>JAHZNI010000291.1:0-13109 GCA_027744415.1 Seira ritae
GCCAAATGCAACGTTAGCGACGAAAAAACGAAGCTGAGCAGGACAGGAGCTTCTATTCTAGCTCCTTTGAAATAAATACATTACGTATTGGATTGGCATTGGTATTACCTATGCTCGTATGAATGATGTGGTGTGAACTGTGCTGCTTGCTGCTGCTGCACTCGAAAGAAGAAAATGAGTGCATAATTTTTAAAAGACGAAACAAGGGGAAAAGGGGATCAGAATCAGATCAATAAGAACAAGACTAGAACAGGAGCTTGGGAATGGGAAGCTGAAAGCAATTATGACTACTGAATACGTACATGCAAACGCGTTCTCCTCTTCTCAGTAACGTCCCTTTCTTGAAATTTGAGGATTTCTGATCTGGTCTGGTCCTCTACAAACTTTGTATTTTTAAAAACATCACTTCATATTATTATCATGGGTTACGTTTGGGTCTTGACTTGATCTTTCTTCTTCGAAGCAAAAGTAACGTAGTAAGAGAATCAACGTCAGCTCAGGCTCAGGACTCAGGATCACGAAGATGAGGAGGCTGATGCTGATGATGATCATCATCATGATCATGTGTATTGTGCATAGATGAAAACTCCTCCAAAAAACATGTGAAAACTCCACTAGATCTAAAGCTTGTGGCTAGACCTAGAGAATTGAAACAAAGTGAGTCAGTAAAGCCAAAGCCAAGTCAATATTATATTCGTAACGGGAGTAGTAGGAGTAGGAGTCAACCAAACTAAAAACAACCACATTTTCTAAAAAAGAAATACATATACATTTCTGAAGAGTTCAAGCCCTCTAATCATTATTTCGTTTTCCAAGTATATAGCGTGGCGTGAGCGTGTTTACTGGCTTGGTTTACTAGATTCGTTTTCATACGAGAACGAAAATGACTAAAATTGTTAGTTTTTCCTCCCGACATGATGATCAGATCACATCAGAAGAAGCTCTACTTGGTTTGGTTTTTTTTTCTGGTGTTTGGTAATCATTCCCATGTTCAACTTAAACTGTAGGAAACGATCATCAACATCAACCAACATCAACATTCAACGTTATTTTCCGCCCAGACCTAGTCAGAAGTAAATGTTGATCTAATGTAACGAAAATTGAAAATTTGTTCAGAAAAGTCAGAAGAGAGATACATATACATAAAAGCTTGAGCAGATGAGCTGATGGAAAACAACAATGTGATGTCGGATGTCGCAGAAAATTTGAATACATATTTGCAGGAGATGTACATTGTAGATCTTTCCATATCATCATCATCATGAAAATTCCTTCGATTTCTTTGCAAAAAAATATAGAAACACAGAACATGGTTCGCTGATGATCATGATCATGATCATACTACTCATCCTGTTCCTATTCCTATGCTCCTTGTCTTGACGTGTTGTCGTTGTCGTATAATATTTTTTTTGAAGGCATTCCCTCAGACTCTTTTCACTCTTGGCGACTTCCCGAGTCTGAAGGCGTGCAAAACCAACGTGCTATGTACTGCTATCTACCATGCATGGTATAGCTTAATGAGCTCGAGCTGAGAAAATCCAAGCGAAAGCCAAGCCATAGCCATACCACATCATCCGATCCGACAAGCACAAGCAAACCGAATCTTCTCCTTCTGGCTGGAGAGCGGAGCGGAACGAGAAACAAACGTTAGCCCATTACAATAAACAATGGTGACTCCTCGACTTGACTTGAGAAAATGCTATTATTTCCCTCAGAGAGAAAAAGAAATAATACAGGCTCTCATTTTACTTTATATTTTTTGCTTATGGACTATGACTAGTGACTAGCTTAAATGAAGAGAATGCAATTGCAAATGCTTTTTTTACAGAGAGTATTTAAAAAAGGGTCGGGAGTCGGGTAGAATTTTCCATTTTTTTCTTGGAAGGAGATTCAGAATTGAGAATCAGAGCCATTTCCTTACTTAATTCATGTGACTACAAACTATGTCTATGACTACGGTTGTTCTGTTGGAGTGGAGTGAGTGGATGCATATGCAATGCAATGCAATGCAAAAGGTTTCGGATGGAAAATTCCTGAGAAAAATCCGTTTCATTTACTCGTTTTTTCTTCTCATTCTTTCCTGAACAATATATGTTCGTATATTTTTTTGGAGGAGACGACAGAAGAAAAGAAGGGAGATGAGATGAAGGGATGAGATTCTTTTCGGAGTGGAGTTGGAGTGAGTGAGTTAAGTGACTGACGGAATATGCAGTATGCATATATTGTACAAGAACATTCCATGTATTCATTCCTAGAAAAAAAGACTGAACTATATCGGCTTCAACTTCAAGTCAGTCAGAGTCAGAGATGCAAATGCATTCATTTGTGAATGAATAAGAATAAAGTAAAGTATAGTGGAAGATGGCGGTGCATATACCTAAATCTATATATTATTTTTGGCACTTGAGGAAAAAAAATCTTGAAATTTGAAAATCAAAATGGACGACGAAGAAAAAAAAAGAAATGGAAATGAATGAACTGTAGAGAAAAATATGTGGGGAGAAATTGCATTTTTTGAAGGAAATTCCAAAGACTGAACTATATCGGCTTCAACTTCAAGTCAGTCAGAGTCAGAGATGCAAATGCATTCATTTGTGAATGAATAAGAAAGTAAGGTATAGTGGAAGATGGCGGTGCATAATGCCTAAATATATATATATTTTTGGCACTTGAGGAAAAAAAATCTTGAAATTTGAAAATCAAAATGGACGACGAAGAAAAAAAAAGAAATGGAAATGAATGAACTGAAGAGAAAAATATGTGGGGAGAAATTGCATTTTTTGAAGGAAATTCCTTCGTCTTGTGACTAGACTTGGGCGAGGGTGTAAAGAAATGAGGATCCGTATCCGTATATATTTTTTGGGACTATCGGCGACGGATGTCTCGTTTGGCTTGGCTTTTGTCGGGAGAAGGCAAGGGTGATATTTTTACGAGAGCGAGGCGTTATGAATTTTAGGGTTCAGTTCGGTACCGGCATATGAAAAATTTCAAAAAGGATGACGGATGAGGTTCAGAAGTCACATGGAAAAAAATAATAATGTGGGTCATTTCGAGCAAGTCCAGTCCTTGAACTGACCTGACGCCAAACAAAAGCATCAATGATGGAATGAGATTTTCTTACATAAGCAGATGTGATATCTATCAGCACTCCAAGATTGCATCAGGATTAGGATCTTGAATGAACAACTCCAGGAAATGCTGATCCAGTTATTCCGAATTCTTTATTTTTGAAGCTGCTGACTACTACTGAATACAGTGGAAGTGGAAACTCGAAACCCGAAGAAAATCAAAGACCATGAAATGAACTGATTGTGTTTTGTGCATCATGAACTTCTTCTCTTCTTTCCCTGTATTTTTCTTCCGAAAAATGAAAATGAAGCTGAAATTTATGCCTCGTAAGCTGTAATTCTTTTCGGTAGTAAAAGGAGAGGAAAAGTGTAGAAAATGAAACAAAAACTTTGTTATTATTATCTTTATGGAGCAATAGACGCAGACGCTTCACATTTTCCAAACGGTAAATGAAATACCTAATGCAAAATATGGGAAGAGATAAGGTTCGTTAAACCTGAAAAATATTTTTTCTTTAGGAAATAAATGAATTTGGACTTGCAAGGATAAGCCGAAACTGGAACTGGAATTGAGACTGAAAGGGAAATAGTATATGCATTTGGTTGTAAATAAGCAGTACATTATGCAGTTTTACGAACTCGCTGAACCAAATCCACAATTTTAAAGAAAGAGATAATATTATGATCGTATCATATTATAATCATGATCATCATTCACGGTGACGCATTTGTCTTTGTCTTATGAAAATTATCTAATTTGTTCCGCTTCCTTAGGCTCCCATTCCAGATAAAACTCCAACTCTGCTTAACTTATTCCAATCCCATTGCGTTTCTTCGGTTGCATTGGAAATATAATTTTTTCGGAGAAATCCCATGCCCATCCTAACAATTCATCTTAAGCTGAACCGAACGACGGGACGGAACAAGACAAGGGCAACTGATTTACTTAGTTAGTTAGTCATAAAACAATTTTTTTCATGTCGCTAAACTTATTTTTGCAAACATTTGCAAATTCGCACTAGTAGTAGTTCCTTTTAGTTATAGCACGTAATAAACCTCCTTGGTCTCGGTCTTGGGAGACCCTGGGGATAATTTGCGAAATTAGCGTTTTTTAAATAACTTACTCCATTCTACACAGGCAGACACGCCTGCACTTTTTCCCCGTCCCATTTGTCCTTTCTCCCGTTCCAATTTCCACATTTCTCATCTTCATTTTCATTCCATGCCATTCGCATTCGTACTTATCTTATATGTATTCGCGAAAAAGAAACTTTTTCTCAAACTTTTCACAATAATTTCTCGGAAATAAGTTGGTCTCTCTGAGACTCTCTCAGAACTAGAACCAAGACCTAGACCACGACCAGGGCAACGTTTTCCCATCATTCTGAAATGCGCATTTCGCAACAAACAAAAAAAACTGCATTCTCATCTTTTTGCTCATCTTCCAAACTCCAAACTGCCATCCTCCTGAAATAGATACTGATGATATGATGATGATACGGGCTTGTGCTATTACGTACTACTTATATGCATTCATGATAGAGTTGATGCATGGGAAGAAGAAGACACAACATCAACATCAAAGAAACTTCTTTTGGATCCGATGCATTTTCTCCCTAATTTTCAAAGCCAAGTCTGAAAGCCTACGCTCGTCTCTTCTCCTCTCCTTTCCTGTCATCCTTCTTATTTTTTGCGATGTGTGTCTGAAAGTGAAACTAATGTCGCAACACCAAAGGACATTAGTGTACATTACATATGTACGTACTACATTTCCCATGAGAAAAGTACATAAGAGCCGCAGTACTATTTTTTGGACCAGACCTCACTTCGGCTTTCAGTTTTCGGGTGTATCAATTTTTCCTCCTCTTGAGGAGTGTATATCGATGTAAAGCCCCAATATTGAATTGGCAAAAGCCGAAAACCCCAAAGCCATGCCAAGCCAGTTTGGAGTTCACTCAACAAACATAAATCTGCTTAAAAGAGCGGTAGCAGTAGCAGCATGACTCTGACTAGGCCTTCTTTTGCATTGCACTGACTTGACTTGACTTGACTTGACTTAAGTTGACTAAACAAGATTTGCAATATATTTACTATAGGCTCCCTGCTCCTCCTGTGTCTGTTCTGTAGTCTGTGTCGGGATCAGATCTATCTCCTCCAGTGAACCGAATCATAATGAGGTCTTTAAGGATGCTCAACTTGGCCTGGTTTGCTTTTTTCCTTGTTCCAAACTTATTCCAAGGAACCTACAAGCTTAACTTTTTTCCGGGAAATAGATTCAATATTAAAAAAAAATCTGTTTAGGAAAAGAAAAAAAAGTTTTGCAGTTTAAGACGGGATTTTTTTGGGGTCTGGTTTGTCGCGAGAAAAGAGAGAGAGAGAGAAAGTATTCAATAGAATAGAATAGGTACTTTAGATCTGATCTTATTGATTTCCAAGAATGGTATATTGGCTTGCTTGTCTTGTCTTTTGGATATTTTTTTCTTCTTCCGGCGATATTGCGATTGTAGCGATACTGATGTGAATGTGATGCTCATGCTCATGCAATGCTCAATCGAATCGACTATGTAGTCTCAAGAAGGACCTGGTGGATGGCTAGCCTTGGCTTGTCTTGTGTGCACTTTAGAAAATTGATATGAGACGTGCTATTCGGATTCAGTACTCCATGACTTCATAGGCTTGGAGACTCTCTCAAACACTCCTTCTTCCGAAGTGGTAATCCACTTGACTGTCCTGATACTTTACTACGACTAGGACTACAACTGTGATTCGACTGATCTGATCCGATCCTCTATATCAACCTATGTAGTTGACCCAAATCCAAGAAGTAGTAAGTAGTCCAGACCAAAGAAAAAAAATATTCAATAGAGAGCCACTTCCAGAAAATAATTTTTTTTTGAAGTCGTAAATCTACTATTGTTCCTTCCTACCTTAACTTCAATCTACTCATGCATTTTGTAAAGAGTAGAGTCACGTCCATAATAATGACGATGATTAGGTACTGAAACGAATCACATCAGAGGAAATAAAATGGCTTAATTCGCAATATTAGCAATCAAAATGCTATCCTCTGCAAGAAAATGAAGCAGAAATAATATTATGGGAAAAATTAAAATGTATTACCACTGTAGATTACAATGCAAATATTTAAATTCCAAAACCGTATCAATCTATAGATCAACACGTACATTGGTATTGGTACAGCAGCATTGGTATATTTCATAAACTCAACCAGGGGCGTAGTCACAGGGGGGTCAGAGGGATCGAATCGACCCCCCAGAAATGTAACAGTCCAATGCAAAATGTATAGACAGGCATTATGTAAATGAGTTAACTTCATGTAACCGACCCCCCTGAAAAAAATTCCGATGCTATGCCCTTGAACTCAACAAATCTATAGATCAACACGTACATTGGTATTGGTACAGCAGCATTGGTATATTTCATAAACCCAACCAGGGGCGTAGTTACAAGGGGGTAAGAGGGATCGAATCGACCCCTCAGAAATGTAACAGTCCAATGCTAAATGTATAGACAGGAATTATGTAAATGAGTTAACTTCATGTAACCGACCCCCCTGAAAAAATTCCGATGCTATGCCCTTGAACTCAACTGACTAAACTAATAATTTTTCATTACTTTAGCTTTATGTACTCAACTGAACCAGTTTTTATTTGCTAATTATTTGAAAAAAAATATTTCGAGAAAACATTGTGAATTATTTAGATAGTTTGTAACTGTCATTCATAATCGTGCTTGCGTATTCATGTGTCAATTAGTATCGACGAAAACTTTTCGTTGCGAAATTCAAATGTTATGAATGTGCATTTGATTTAGAATCTGATGATTGTCATTGTCAGTGATTATTGTTACGTTATTTATTTTAGTTCAGGTATGATGATGGCGAGTCAAGGTTTTGCTAGTGGTAAAGGTAATGCTAATCGTGTGATAGTTGCAAGGCACTTCATATTATTTTGTTGTGCCATTTACACAGTAGCATTCCTATATTGCGGCTATTTATCAGCGACGAGGAGAGCTCATGAGTTTGCATGTATCAGTGACAGTGACACGAGAAATTCAAATTTTTCTGAAGTTTCTTCGTTGCCCTTCTCAGCTTCCATGCGTGAATTTGCGTGGCTTGAATTTGAAAGGGCTATTTTAAGCAAGGACTTAAATAGAGTTCAGCAATTTTCAGATGCTCTATTCCTCAAATTATTGAAGTTTGTGAAAGCACCACCACCTATTCCTCAAAATGAAACCTGTCATCCTCCAAGTCCAAAGTTAACAATTGGAAGTGAAGGCAACTGCACCAGACTCAAGAGTCCGAGGAGGGTTGGAATGCTTTTGCAATTTGGTTTCGATGTAGACGCACTGGAAGTACATTTACATGAGTTGGATGCAGTAGTGGATAAATTTTTCATTGTGGAGTCCACCCTCCCCCACAGCCACTTTTTCAAGAGGAAGCCTTTAATTTGGGATGATCTAAAGTATGACCAGAGATTTGCTCAGTTTTTGCATAAAATAGTTCATTTTGTGGTGGATGACGCAACCTATTCCACGCAGCAGAATGCCACTGCCACTCCCAAAGACATTTGGGAACTGGAAAGTCTTCAGGAAAAGTTTCGGTGGATTAAATTTATGGAGTGGAATTCAAAAACAAATTATTTCACCCGGGATGATTTATTGGGTAAATAATATTATATTGTTTTTAAATTTTTTCAATCAAGGTTATTTGTATGATTATTTTCAAGGGTTTGGAGACACGGACGAGATCCCGAACCGGAATAACGTCTTCACCTTGAAGCATTGCGAAATTCCATTTGGAACTGTAGACATCGGAATCTGGTTCCCATTTCCATACATCGACACAATCTTCAAGACAGACTTTCCCGTTGAAGATCATCCGTACACTTTGGGAGATCCGACATTTTGGACCTTATCCGCAGCCATGGAATTTTACAATAAATCCGGGCGTTATCCAACAAGGATGAGAGGAAAAAGTCCGAGCTACTTACTCGGAGGACTGCACATGTCCAAATATCCATTTCCACCCTATCAAATGCTCAAATTGTTGACAGCTTCCGAGGCATTATTTGAGGAGTCTCTGTCGCATTTGGTCGAAATAGGAATACTCTACGGTAACCATAACAACCAAACTAACTGGACTTGGGCTTCTGCAGCAGCAAAGTTGAATAATATTCCAGGGAGCATTAAATTTAAATCGAGGATTAGGAAATTATCAGAGTTCAATGCAACCAGTCTNCTTCTGCAGCAGCAAAGTTGAATAATATTCCAGGGAGCATTAAATTTAAATCGAGGATTAGGAAATTATCAGAGTTCAATGCAACCAGTCTATTAGAAATGGAGTCCATTGTTAAGTTACCCTGGTTTATTCACTGTAATTCCGAGAGATATCCTAGCTTATGGGAAAATGGAGTTGACCTTCGTTTGTTGGGCTAACGTAAATATTTGTACTCTAATTTCAATTGAATGTGCAATATTTAAATACATTTTTATTGACTTAATTAGTAAATGTTCAATTTTATAAGTACTTATGTATATGAGTCAATAATGTTTACCGGAAGTTGTGAAATGTAGGAGTGGCATACCTACTAAATAATTAATTATATGTAAATGCTCCCAGAGGATAAAAAATAAATTCAAAATTAAGTGGGTGACATGTACATACATACACCCTCGCCACCAACGCAAAAATCATTTTCTTTCCCGATGGAAGGTTATCCTTTCGAGTCGAATTCGGATTTCGGATTCCATCTCAATTTCATTTATTTATATCCTTCCCACCTCGAGTCATGTAATATGTATTTAATACATTGACTTTCACCAAAAACAGCGTGGGTGAAAGTAAGGGAAAAGGGCAAATGTTTTTGACGCGATTACGAATTTTTTATGATATGATGGAACATTTAGGAGAAAAAAAATACTGATGTGTGTATATATTGTAGCTCAGGAATAATTAAATGTCATCAAAATCAGAAAAGACAGATACAATTTCATTTTATTTTTCGTAAACGCCTTGCTAAGCCAGAAGAAAATCGTGAGACCTGTGAATGTGACTACATGAGCGTGAGCGGAGTGTGAGGTGGGCAAAGAGAAAATGACATGTAATATGGATTATTTAGTTATATTTTCGTGGAAAAGCGAAGGCGGCAGCGGCTACACAAGCACAAGTATTTAAGCCTTGTCATGTCATGCCATGCCGTGGCCATGTCATTTCTCTTAATTCGGGAACGTGCCACTGTATAGCAGAGCGTGAGAAAAAAATCTAAAATAAAATGTCAATGTCCATGGGCTACAACTTCATACGATCGCACGAGCTCATTTGAGCCTTGAAAATTTAATGAAGAATGTTAAATTCCAGGAAAGTTAGAAAATTTTTTAAGGACTGTTTCCGCTTCTGGAGAAAAAAAAGAGAAAGCGCGTGATGTGATGGCCATGGCGTGATATATTTATGCCGTTGGTGGCGTTGCTATTGCTGAGGATTAGTATTTGACTTTGACTATGCTGCTACTACTGCTTTATCAGCTATTTCCGGTAGAGGAGAAAAAAATTCGACAACTCTGTGAGAGATTTTTTTTATCTACATTTCAGGATATTGAGCTTTCCACAATACAACACTATTGGTCTGCTACTTCTTTCACCAATTGAATGAATGGCTCAGGAAATAAATAGGAAACCATTAAGATTTTTTTATCCACATTTCAGGATATTGAGCTTTCCACAATACAACACTATTGGTCTGCTACTTCTTTCACCAATTGAATGAATGGCTCAGGAAATAAATAGGAAACCATTAATGGCACTCTGTTGATTCAACAAAAGTCAATAAAAGAAGCAGAAGCAAAGCCGAATACTCGAGCTGAATACGAATACATACCTAGAGCTAAGCTAAAGTCCACTAAAATGTCCAGTTGGTTCACTGAACTAAACAGAAAAAAGTACATTCGACTGGTCTGGTGGACTGAGCTGAGCAGACCACCATACATACAACCGTAAATCCCCTAAAGTGAAAGCTAGTCAAACAAACACGCGCTTTAACTTTCTCCTCCTCATTCACGAAAGGCAAATACAATTCGCGAATTTACGTTTTTTTCTTCGTATGTAAAAGAAACCGATTTATTTTTCTGGAAGAAAAGAGAAAGGAAGGAAAAGAAATCAAACAGTTCAGTTCAGAGAGGAGACTTATTTGCTGTATCTACATTTTTATAGCTTACTAAAACATCATTTTCTTCCCACTTTCCTCTTCCTTCCTGAGAACCGGAAAAAAATCCTTTCTCACTCTCTCTCTCTCTCTTCAACATTCAATGCCATGGTCGTCTTTCTTCTTCTCTTTCTTGGTCTTGGTCACTATGTGTGTTTCTCAAAGGAGCTCTAAGTATTATTGTATCCTGGAGATATGGGAAGCTCTAGAAGAAAAATTTTCTCCCTCTCTCTCTGTAGCAGCACGTGCGAAGAAAAAAAGCTTAAAGTACAGATATAATAAAATACCAGCATACAATACGTAGGTAACTACAACTCGCACGAGCCAATAAAGCATGGGAATTCCACTACTACTTCTACTACCACATCTCAGCTCAGAAGGAATCTTATTCAAGGAATAAACCCATCCATCTTCATGTTTGCTTTACAGTTACGGCTATTTAAGTACTCTTCAAGAAAAACCCTTTCAACAACACAAATTGTAGTTGTAGCTGGGCATGGGCATGGACATTGCGCTACTGCAACTGGGAATCTGGGAAGTGAAGTGGTTTTACATTTACACAAATAATCTCTGATGTCGCGTGCCTCAATTTGAAAAAATAGTTTCAAATTCATACGGCGACATGATCGAGTTCATTTATCTAATTGAAATTAGGTTATACATTTAAATCCTACCTCTGCAACATTGAATTCGACCTATGGCATTGGTTAAGAATCCTGGCGTTCTGAACTTGAATTTTGATGAACTTCATCATGATGAACTTTCTTTGATGATGAACTTGATTCGACATTTTCAAAAAATAATTGTGCGTTGTTCTGAATTCCCTTCCGAATAGCCAGAACAAGCCCCGAGCAAGCTTTAAAACTAACCATTTAATATTATTTTTTCATCATCTAATTTCCATTGTATTCCAAATATGTCTTGCAAAAGTTTGCAATAAATACCAATTTCACAAAGTGCATTTTTTATTTTTATTTATTTTTATCTTTATATTCTCTGCTCGCTTCTTTTTTTCAGCGATGCAAAATGAAACACAATAGGATTAGATTAGGATTACTTTACTTTATTATGGGCAGCCACCACTACCACTACCACCTACTTAAAATTCATTCATGTCGCTCGCCATTTATATGATTTTTTGTTGTTTGTGTCTCCGACCGAGAAAAAAAATATTAGCAAAACTGAACTAAACAGCTTGATCTTGAATCTTGATAGTGATTACTGGTTATAATACAATCATCTGCGATGCGCTGGGGCTGAGTCCAGCTTTCAAGCTGGTATGCAACTAAGTATATTTTTATGACATCAGTGGAGCGAAGTGTAGTGGAGTGAGTGCATGCGAGATCCATATCATCAGTCAAAGTTGCGAAAAAAAACTATGCTTTTTTGAAAGAAACTAATTTGCAAACTGAACAAGTCAAGTCAAGAAAAAAATGATGACATCTGCAAAATTCCTAATAAAGAAGAACAAGAGCGAAAACAAACTATGTAAAACCAAAACCAGACTACTATCTAGTAACCCGCGTGGCGCTTGCCTTGCATTTTTTTCCACCTGAAGAAGACGTCCTCCTAGCAATTTCTCTTGAAGAAAATGAATTGGCCTCTTGATTTGATGCAGATGCAAAGTAAAACGAGAGGGAAAAAAGAGATGTGAAGAGCTTAGCGCTACCGATATTGAATAATAATTAACTCGAGTTGAGTGAGAGAGAAAAAACCACTTAAGCTTGAGCTTCACATGAAATGAGTGGGAAAAATTGTCTTACCTTCACTCCAGTAGGCCGGGACAGGGAATTAATCCGGGATTATGTATTATAGCACGACAAAGTCTTCTTGTCTTCCTGCAAAAAAAAAACAAAAAATAGAGCGTTAATTAAATGACGGCTCATCATGTCAAATCCTCCCAGAATAAATTTTGATGTTATCTTTAATCACATCACATCATCCTCCTCGTCATCAGTAGAAAGACTGGAGAAAAAATTAGAGTAGAGTTAATTCCACTTAATACCTCTAGTGTCACGCTCACACAATATAATATTTTTTTTTCTATTTTTTTTGCTACAAGAGCTAACCACTACCAAATTATAGGAAAAAAGAGACCGTGAAATTAGGCATGTAGAATGAATGAATGTATGTTATCCAGGGGTAGAAAAAACCTGAGATAATTTTATAAATTTATCTGATGTCTCAATCTTCTATTAATCTTGGAGAAGAGGTCTATAGCCCAGCGCTGATGAAGATAAAACGGGATCGGGACTCGGGACAGATACTACTTATCTGCCATGGGAAGGAGAAATTAGCATTTTTTAGAATAATAGGAAATTCGTATTGGGATAAAAAATTTGTATTGGAGGACACACTAGAAGTGGAATCGGGATGTATAATAATAGCAATGGCGGAAGGGAATGTTTTCATTTTTAACTTTTACTTTTAAGATTTCGCAGCTTTTGACGACTGTTGGAGATGCTCAGTTTGATTACGCTTTTTAATTAGCTGACTTACTACAGAACAAGAAATAATGAGATCTGTATTTTGGTGCATGTACAATACGCTGATGAGATGTACTCGCGGCGTTGACATTTTGACATGATGCATTACATAAAATAATGTAACTGTTGGACATTGCAGACATTTTGTTGTAATTAACTGTGTAAATTACTCAAGTTATGCGTGGATGGATAGTGGATAATGTGATGTTAAATGATAATTAAGCAAAAATAAACAAAAAAATTATTCATTTCAGTATTCTGTAATTTGCATTTGTTATTGTAAATGTAATAATCTTAGCCGTCTTCCCGGAAGAGGATAAGTATGCGGAGCAGACT
>JAHZNI010000292.1:0-29446 GCA_027744415.1 Seira ritae
TTAATCAAAAAACAAATAGGAATAGAGGTGAATAGAGATGCATGTAGCATGTAACGAATGTTAATGATACAGTGCAAACATTACGTCAAAATCAGGTAAGGTGATAATGGTGACAGCACAACAGTCCCAATTGTTTTCGAAATTAGCTACAGTTTTTGCCGCACAACAACAAAATTTTTTTTTGCTTCGCCACGGCAGAATCTCTTTATGCGATGCTTGAGTATGGTGTTAATGGTGCCCTTGTAAAGTTCATGAGAAACCTGTTATCCTTTCGATCTCTACCCTTATCTGGCCTAATTGATAGAAAATCAACTGGAGACTGGCAATAGAAAAAAGTGTAGAGGCTCCACTCTGCTCCTCTCTCCTCAAAAATGAACACAATACGAAGAAATCAGTACTTTGTGGTGTTGGTGCGGTGCCTTTTCTCATGTTGCTGCATCATTGTGGTGGTGACGTGAAGTAACAAGATAAGAAAGCGTGAAAGCTTCATCATGAAACAAATCAGAGAAAAGGATTCGATTCAGCGAAACAATAAACATTCTCATGTTATAAGTTCCACAGTTGAGGAGACTGAATCGATGAAAAGCTAGAATAGAAACATTTGTACAGTCGTTTGTAAAAAGACATTTTTATGTGATTCGTATCTGATCTCCCAAAAGGATTATAGGTACATGCATCCATTGTAATCTTCACACTTTACCACTTGAAGACGATAAATGAAGTCGAAGATTATCGCCCAATTACATCATCTTCAATATCTAAGTCATCATCAGCAGGGAAGAATGGCACAATACAAGTGTATACAACGCATTAATGAAGGAGCCATATTAGCTTCGGCTTGTCTTTTTCGGCTTCCCTCACTCCACTCCACGTCTTGGTTTGGTACATTACCTCTTTCTATTTTGTATAGAATCAAGTGCATGTCAAGTTTAAGAAAGTATTACATGGGACCATTTCTTTTTGAAAAAAATCTTTTTATTTGTTTGAAATGACAAGGCAGAAATCTGTTCTTGCCGCGGATGACTACTACCATCACCACTAATAACTGGAATGGAGTTAGGTATGCGAACGTTGCGGAATCGGTTACATGCTCTTAAAAAACTTAACTGTATTCGAATATGAATTTCACGAATATTTGCACGTAATCTGCAGCTATTTTGCATTGTAGAATGGGGACTGCAATCAATATTACATGATGATTTCCGAAACATGTACGACTCATTTTAACAATTTGAATGCATTTGTGGTGTACTCATCATCAGAAAAATTTGAAATCTCTTCATTTTCATTCATCATTATTATCATCAGAATAGGTAATTACTTACAATTCTCATTCTCACTCACTCCACTCGACTGTCGAAGCCCGCGAAAATGATACAGTCATTATGCCATCTTATCAAATACAAACCATCACTACATTTGATCATGATTTACAACAAGATTATATGGCTTATAAGACTTCCGAAAAGCGCATGTCTCATCAAAAGCAGTATGAAAATTGCTTCATTTTACATCGCATACTCATACTCATTTCACTTAGGTATATCAAACAAGGAGCAAGAAAATTACTCATGTGTGTACAATTCAATTGAATTCATAGGAATGCTACTAGTTGTAGCGACCAAACCTTCTTTCATTAGAATCCTTACGAAAATGAAAACCATACATCTATCAGCAAGTAAGTATATTTTTGCGTGTGTACGTCAGTAGCAGGTAATATTTCAACTTGTGCATAATCATCCTTCCTTCTTCCTCTCATCTGGAGTTTTTTAATTGTCCTTACGCCTCTTTCCATTACAGCACCCATGCATATTTAATACTCGCCAGCGAAAGCATAATGGTTGATGGTTAATCATCATAAACCCTCGTTTTCATTAGTGTTCTTACTTAGCTCAGCCAAAGGAAGGAGATAAACAAGGAAGAAAATTATAATAATGGAAATGATAGGTAAAAATGTATGTGCATTTTTATTGGCAGTGGCAAAACAATAACGATGGCTGATGATAACAACACATCAAAAGTATGTGAAAGAAGAAAGCCATGTGAATGCACCTTACCTTACATAGGTACATACCTTCTCTTGTCCAATTTCATTTTCTCCTAATTAAAGGACAGCATTGGCCCTCCTCCTTCATCAAATTATATTATTCTTTCATGGTACAATGTCTCCATAATAGTAAATAAGGCATGTGGACAAAAACGCAACGTGAGTGAGTAAATTCATCATCATCATCATCACCATCAACATCATATGCCTAGTTGGTTTGGCTTCTTCATCAAACATTTAATGTTGTTTCCTGCGTTGTGTGTGCATATGTAAAAACCTATTGTTGTAATAGTAGCAGTGCAGTGGTGGTTGGTAGGTATTCATCAGTGAACGAAAATTTTCTTCAGTCCATTTCCCTTCTTCTATTTTTTTGTCATCATGTCAAGTCATTTGTTTGTCTATTCTCTTGCTTCGCTTGAGACGATGATGATGTGAGAATGTGATGTGATGTATGAAGAAGAAGAAGAGACTTTATTCGGGGATGATGATGAGGATGACGATAATGATGATGAGGGTTAGATAATGGTCGTCATCATTAGAATAAGCTCATTTTGCCCTCATACACACATCAGCCTATGCTACTTGCACACCTATGCAATGCAGGGCCCATCGCTCGTGAAAAAATCCTCTCGTGAATAGAAGAAAGTCACATATGAAAGGAACAAATAAGTTTTAGTTTACATTGTGCTTCTGTTGTTACTCTCATCATCATTTCAAAGGAGAAGAGAAGCTAAAAGTTATGTACAATTTTTGTTAAAAAATTTCCTCTTTGTCGTATGGACGATCGTATCCTTTTACAATCAACAGCCTTCTATTTGACTCGGCTTTTTCTCGACTCACTTTTTTCTGTAATTCAAGATTGATGATGATAATGATGAGGAGATGTGAACGATGATACGTAACAGGATTTAATGATAAAACATTGCAAAGCAAAGAGAAAAAAGGATAATCATGACGTTAAATGAAGGAGAGAGATAGAGAAGAGGACTTTTGGATTAAAAGTGGAAGCCTATACTTACTCAAACGGATGTTTACATTGTGAAAAGACCTTATCAGATTTTGTTCTTCAAATTCGTCATTGCTCCTACTACAAAACAAAAATGTATAATTCCGAATAAATAAATGGGCTATCCGAAAGAAAATCTCTCTATGATTTCATGACATGGATAAACAGTCGTTTTCCAGGAAATTTAAATTGAATAGGCCTTGATTCCTTTCAATGATTAGTGCTATTTCATTGGTTATCAATCGTTATGTTGTTAAATTTTTCGAGATGATTACTACTCGGGATAAAAAAGATCATATATTTTTTCTAAAACTGTATAATTCCTTTGAATTAGAATGCAACAGGATTTTTTGACTTGTATTAGGTAAGCTCCCCGTAATTACCTTTTATCTATAGGAGCAAGGAGAAGCTTGTTAACCGTGACAGGAATCATATCATCAAATACAAAATATTTATTAGTTTATTTTTCAGGAAGTTCCAATCAATTACTTGAGAAATAGACTATAGTAGAAATGGAACACAAAATTTAAGCTTTCTACCTGTCTAAAAGCACGCGTTTCAGAGAAAATTGACAGTTCCATCCTTTAACTTTTATATGAAGCTCATATCCCAGTAGTAGTTAATATGCCATGAAAACGTTGTCAACTCCCATTTTGAAACGGTGTATTACATAGTTTGTAGTTATCAGATCGAGAGAATTGGAGCTGGACATTAGACACCCATCATCAAGTAAAAAGTTTATAAATTTTGTGGAATACACAGCAAAAAAATAATAGATGAAACATGAAATCACAATAATTGTTTTTTGTTCGAATGCCTCCTAACTACAAAACGTCCATGGTGGTCTCATGTGAAATATTGTTGATGTTTCCAATGTCCAGGAAGAAAACTTTGGTGGTCGCCATTTCCCACGAAACGACAAACATTTAACATGAGGATATTTGTCTGTTGCATGATGCGCCATATACATATGCACAAGGAAATGGTAGCAGCTCTCTTGAGCTCTCGCTCTCTTCTCTCAAGTCCGGAATGACAGAATAGAACAAAATGGCTCTGTAGAAATAAATTATTCTGCTCCACACGTTCCCAATTCCAAAACCGAGAGACAAGATTAGACCACAGAGAAACCACCTAAGCACTTTATATGAGAGAACATGAATGTAGAATTGAGAAGGGTGTCAAAACAGACACCCGCAAGTGTGGAAATAGCGAGAAAAGGCGAATCGATTTTCTCTATTTTCTCCTCTTTGTACATTAAATACACAGACAAATCCCAAGCCATGCATGTCAGTGTGAGGGAACAGAGCACACACCTTTCCCAAAAGCTCTTTTCTTTCTGGTTACTTTCACATCGCGTTTTATTTCCCGTGTTTCTGGCCAACTCAGCAAGTTTTCATATGAAACGAAAAGCTATAGGCGAAAAACGAACATGGGAAACCGATAAAACCCTCATTTTCTACATTCAAAATATCCATAAGGGAATAATGTTCCAAGTCGGGACCGAATACATGGAATATTAGTACGGATGTGAAATACCACGAACACCATATTTTGTCACGCAATCTACCCGGATTCAGTCTATGAGGCTCCACACGATATGCCAGGCCAGGCCAAGCCAGGAAGCAGTTTTCGCTTGGACATTAGGATAACAAATAAGTGGAGAATGGTGCAAATGGTCGACTGGTCTCCGAGGACGAAAGCATTATGTAAAATGCGATGAAATCACATTCATATGACTTTGGAAATGGTAAAGGATACATAGATCGAAGCAGAATACACTTCTTATGACAAACCGTCCACGTTTCAAAGCTTTCACCTCACCCGCATTGTATGTACCTATTTATACCAATTCTAAGAGAAGACTATTATTGATAAGCTAATCTTTTCTGTTAATTCGAAGAAAGTCTGATTCGGATTAGCTTGTATTTCGTTTTCACATGAAGTCATCAAAAAAGGCACCTTTGCTCATATCTGTGTCTCAAATCAAATTCCGGTACAGTAATTCAAGAAAATTTAGTACATATGTATGTACGGAGAAAATTTTGGTCTAAGGTGGGAATGTCCATTCCTTCATCCAATCTAGAATAAAAGACCGACAAAAAAGCTAGGTATGGTATGAGAAACTTGAGATCGTGCAAGAGCGATTTTTTTCTCACGGACGGAGTCGGCCGGAATGACGCTGCATATTATTCGCTGGAAAAGGGAGAAGGAGTAGAATACCTGCGACGAGTCAGCAGAACTTTAATACAACCTGTCTGAAACTCAAATAGACTTGCTTGCTCTGGGGAGGATGGCACATTACACAATTTGTCTCGGTATTTGTACCTTATGAATTAACACAAATGGGAATTTACTTTGATAATGAGCGTTAAAAGGAGTGTTATGAACTTACCCTTTGAAATCTAAAAGGCTCCAGACAATCATAAACGTGGCTGGATGTTGTTGATAGTTAAAATCAAATAATAGTTTGTAATTTCAAAACGTTTCAAGGAATCATTTAATGACCTTCACACACACTCTTTTAGTTTAATTGAAGCTAATGAGTCGAATTAAATGTTTATAAAGAAATGGAATAAGAGATGTGATTAAATAGAGATCTAACATGCGTCTTCCTTCCTTTAAAAGTTATCTAGCTATCTAGTTCAACATTTCAGCATTTTTTAAATAGGCTTGCAAAATCATCTTTAGCAATAAGTGTTCATGTTCATGCTCATGCTTTTCATTACATCATGTGTATCGAGTTTCTCATGTACTGCACATTACATAATTTGATAGGTTAATGATGTGATGCTTTGCGATGATTATTATCATAAGGATGAAACCACAAACCAAAATTCCTGTTATTGGGAGGACAATCACTTTGCCTAAATTACTGGTTTTTTAGAAAACAAGGAAGCTCTAGGTGTTACACTACTAGAAAAACTGGAGTAAAATGGAGGAGTAGAGCGAAAAAAAAGTGAGCGCGAAACAATATTGCTCTAGTTTCCTCCACATGATCATCATAATCAAGCTCATCTGTTTATTTACTCAAATCTCCGAAAATTTTCACATAAAAATGGGAAGAAATGGTAGAGAAGCATGTTATTTCTTCCAAGAAAACGGAACGCCTTCCCCCTTCAATACTGAAAAGAGGAAAACTTAAAGAATGCTTAAAGACATGCGATGATTATAATGTTCTGGCGCTAGGCCCGTTCCTCTTCTTCTTCCTTTTGACTCATTTTTCGTCGTCGTCCCATTCCGTTCGTTCGGCAGTCTTTAGATATATTTTTCCGGAGCGATAATAAAATACGTGAACGCTTGTGTGTTGTGTGTGTATAAACGTACTTCGTACTCGTGTGATGTGATGTAATGCACTAGATAGGGCAGGTACGAAAAAAAGAAGAGCAGCAGTCAAGGTGAAATGAGATGAAAATTATATAGTGCAAGCAGACACCGGCACAGTATCATTATTATCCAAAAAAATATATATGAGGATGAGGATGTTTTTATCCAACTTACGAGAGAAAAACTTTGAATGTGAGCTAAAACCCCCGGAATTGTATTAGGGAAACTAATAGAGAGGAATCATGCAGAATAGGAGGATCGCAGGCGAAAAAGAGTAAAAGCTTAAGTCAAGAGATGTTGGGCAATGTCAGGGCCAAACCCTGTGGTTTTCTTTACATCATGTCATAAAAACGCAGGAGAGGGAGGATTAGATGCACACATGCAAGTCTATTAATGCACATATAAATGCCCAGTATTATTTTTTATGCATTTTTCATTTCTGCTGCGGCTGACTTTTATTCAGGCCAGTCGTGGTATATGGGTTAGCTGGATTATTGGAAAATTACATCTCATCCCACGGCTATCTGATCGTAGTCATCATCATTATCATCATAAAACTTCATTGAATGATCATCATCATCATCAGATCGGGGAAATGGAAAAACGACCGCAATGCTGCGAATGAAACCACAATTTAACATCGTCGTGCACATGACCTCATACAAAACGTAAGCATGCATGCATATGTACCTATTAATAATTGCATGAATAAATTGACTTGTCGTTTCTAAAACCCACAGACAGTTCTTCAAAATATTCATATTTTATAAATTACTTTTGAGTACTACAAAGTAACAGAAAAAAGTAAAGGCTTCATAGTCTTAGGTCAGGTCAGGTTTTCCCTTATGGCTCGTTACTTTTTCCCGTTGGAAACATATGCATTGCTATTCATCATGTAAACAATTTTTTCCTGAAGTGGGTCCTATTAGTAGTGGTACTAATATAATGACATCGATTTCATGAATTGATAGCAGAAAATGGCCCGGTAATGACTGTGAAGACGACTTCGTGCAGACGTTACTCGGAAGACAATGAATGTATTCCTGGAACTGAACAGTTACTCGCTCATATTTTAATGGCGAGCATTTCGAATTATCGAAATGGTGGCTTATTATAAGAGCACTAAAAGCAGCGTCATTATGAAAGTCGTCGTCGTTATCGTTAAGTATCACGGAGGCCATTATACGTGAACATGACCTATGCAATACCTAAAAAAGGTACGTATCAGTCTAGCTCTGGGAATAGAACAATGACGACTTACAACAACTTGCATTCATGATCCCCCATATAGGCACAGGCACACATACCATATTCATCACGTCGTCGTCATCAAAAGTTTTCGAGAGAGATCACAAAGTGAAAAAAGGGTTCCAAAAGGGAGCAAACGCATGAGTAGTCGAAGACTTGTTCGTCTATCTGCGTCTTACTTGTCAGACAATCAAGCTTGACTTTTGACTTTAAAGAATTAAGGTTGATTTTTTTTCAAAAAGAAAACATGTAATTTTTTAGTCTTTATGAGCTCACACACATTCATTCGATTTATATACGCTTTTCACATAGACATCCGTGAATTTTCCCTGCTTGTACATGCCTCATTTTGGAATGATTACTTGTAAGGTGCATTATATTATATTTTTAGAATTTTTTTAAAACTCTTTCTGCTTTGATCTCTTGTTGTACGCCGGGATGATGACGAGCGACGGCTGCTGTCGTCTATTTGTTCCAGTGCAGTTGCTTCATTAGGAAAGGGAACAGCCCAAAATACTTTATTACCACTACCAAGCTTACTCTTCTTTCTCCTCAAGACAATCTTAGCGCATTAAGAGGAAAATTTGGAATTTCAAGCATTAAATTATAAAAACAAAGGGTAGCAGAGATGAGTTGGGGTAATTTGAATCAAGAATCTTCAAAGTAAGTGTATGTACTCCTTTATTTTCGATTTTCATGGACCATGCAGCATCGCAATAAAAAGAAAGAATTATTATGGCGTAAGGCTTTAGAAACGCTCTAGTCCTTTTAGAAACGCTTCATCTGGAGGGCGAGGATAAAGGAGTTGACGCCCGTCGGATTCCAAAAGGAGAATGAATGCACAAAATATGTGTACATCTAAATAGGAATGCCAATTCAAAACGAAAAGAAATCTAAGTGTGAGGATGATGATATTTCGTGAAAGTACTAGCTTAAATATTTTGGTATACGTTTATGCACACCTCACGCTGGTTACATCTGTCTGCATTGAATATGATTTGATCACAGGATATTTGGTCTATTTTGCTCGGATGTACATATTTTTTAAAAAGTCACCCAATTTTAGTTCGTTCCTGATTTTCCTATCTTCCTCTCAAATCCATGGGACAAAAGTAATCGAGCATTGAAGATTAGCTCAACAACATTACATTACAATATTAACTTGAGACAGAAGAACCCACAAAACTCCATTGTCTTCCAGTGCGTACCCTATAATTTTCTCCAAAAAGCTCAATAATTTAATGGTTCATCGGAAATATTATTTTGTGAAGAGAGAAGAATCAACTGAAGAAGGAGAAGAGGAGAGCTGACAAAACAAAAAGAAGGATTATTACAGACAGACGAATAAAAAAGACGAAGGGGAAACATTAACTTTGCGTTAGTTTCTCTCTAGCTTCGTGCTTGCCAGGGCTCACTTCTTCGAAAAAGGAACATAATATTTGTCTTGGAGTAAATATAAATAAAATAAAATATTTTTTCTTCAGTGTTTCTTGAATAGTGCATGAGCACATCAAAGCAGCAATACTTACATAGCATTGCTTCTGGAGTGAAGTTAGTTGAAGAGACAGCAAAATGCTTTTTTTGCAATTTTCAATAATAAAAAAGCAATGAAAAAATTCTCGCTGCAACTCTCGCAAGGAAGAAAGTTGGCAAGTGACATGTCACGTTTATTATTTCAGTCAACCTATTCAGAAGAGGAGTCTCGATCATCAGCAGGAAAGAATTGAAGACAGCGCATTATTTTTTATACAGATAAACCGTTGGTTTTTACTCATTGCATTGTATTCATAATACACCACCGATTTCCCCCTTTTTTCGTCTTTTATTATTTGCAATGTAACCCTTAAATTAACAAAATTGCACTATTATTTCACCATCGTAGTGAGAAGAGGGAAGGAGGAAAATATGCAAACCGTTTTTATTTCATCATAATCATCCTTCCTCCACCAACACCGTCAGCCAAGCCTTAGCCATTCTTGTCTCCTTTGTCATCATTTACCATCATCATTCATTTTCATTACACAAAAACAATTTCGTTTTATTTGAGCTGCAATAAAGGAGAAAAATACGGAAAATCATTTGATTTTTCTTCTTCAGAGACAAAACAATTTTTTAAACAGAATCATAATCACACATATACACTGACTTGCGCTTGCTTGGCTGTGGCTTACAAGTGAAATTATTTTGCCGAGATAATGTTCGATGTACCTTCTACCCTCAGTCTCATCATCATCATCATTTTTTCTCCATTCCTTCCATAATCCAAGAGCTCACATTTTTTTCGTCATTTTCGTCCATTTCGTGAATGACTCCCATATTTTTTCAGGTTTGCTGGTCATGATGACGACGACGTATTAAATTACTCAAAGAATGATAATTCTCACAAAAAATCATTTTATGGACCAACTTTTACTCTTTGACGAAAAGAACGTGATCTTGACCATGAAGAAAAAATTGAAGAATGAAACAAGTTAATGGGAAAAAAGAAATGCTCATGTTTCTTGTGCAGGTAATGATGATGATCGTCGACATAATATCACCTCCACTACTACCACCACCGCGGTCTCTTCTACAACATTCCTCTAGTCGCAGTCGAGTCCAGGTTTAATGCAGTATTGCACTGCACAAAACTACACCTATTATTCATTCCACTAATGTTGCATTTTTTGCTGTGAAAAACAAAAGACCAGTCGGAGGTAAAAATATGATAAAAAAAAACTTGTCCAAAGTGATATATATACGATGATACGAAATGCAACTTTGAAAATGATATTATTCTTATCTTCAATTTTGTTTCGTTGTAAGAAAAAAAACAGGGTGCTGCTCACAGCCACAGCTCGGTCATTATTATAATCTCTGGAATGAGATGAACAAAAAAACATGATGATGATCATGCTTATGAGGACTAGTCCCGCGCTCACTATCTATCGCAAAGACATAAAAATTGGAAGTGAATGATGATGATAATGAGATTATGGATAGCAAATTGCAAGCGCCCCAATCTACACGGTGTAATAATAAACACTATTTTGTTAATCTAATTTTATCTAGGAACTCTACAAAGACAAAAAACGAACAGACCTTCCATTACAGCTACCTATGTACTATGTATTTTCATTCAAGTTCCACTCTTTTGATTTTTCTGCTGACAAAAAAAAATCATAATGAGATTACCTACAATGTTTCATTATCAAATGGGAATGAAACCATTAGAATAGAAAGAAACGCCATGTCAAGCTTGGTTGGCTTCCCTTCCTAAAAGAACGACAATGAGGTGAAAAATGAATAGAATACATTGGACTGCAGCAGCAGCGCAAGAAGAGGAAAAGTGCTCACGCAGTTCAGCAGGCTCTACTTGCTCTGTTGTGGTTACCTGTGCCTGGTTGACTTATCTCCGAAAAATAAAAGGATTATAAAGCTAAAAGACATAGGTAATATTATGCATACTAGCCGGCTGGCTGGTTTTTTTTGCTGGAATAAAGTTACTGATAATGCTATTGGGGAGTTTTAGTAGTCCATGTTTGATGCAATAAAAACTGTATATTCCTTTTATTGTGGAATGAAAACTTACTAATGTATTCACACCCTCAGGACTTTTTCGATGTTCAACTCTAGCTACGCAGGTAATAATGGTATGTACATAAATATCTCTCGTTGCTAGTTTCAGTGGAAATAAAAAAACTGCTCTTGATGCCATGTAGCCAGAATGAAATCATGTATGGCCAACTCCCCAGCATTTGCGTATACTTATTCCTTCCAGCAAAGCAAACATGGCCGGAAACATCAGCTTATCGTAAAAATATCATTATGCCCACACCGCGTTCATAACTCAACCGAAATGGCGCATATCAACGAAATAGGAAAAAAAACTTGAATGAAAGCTATTAGCATACAATTTATGTATCTCTTTCATTGTGTTAACTAAAACCACGAAGAAAAAAATTCAGCAAGTGTTTGGGAGTGGGACTCAAATCAAACACTGAAAAATGTGATGTGGTGATGATAAAAAAGCGTGATAGTAGCTAATTAAAAATATTTTATGCGTAATTAATTAACGCTTCAGGTGGGGTTCGCAATAATTGATGCGGAGCAGTGAGGTACAATAGGATAATTGCAGAAAAATTGTTTTTATTCTCCCCCCGTTCCAAACCCCTTCTCCTTTACACGGGTTTAGTTTTTATATTGCTGCTGTTTTAGCTTGAACTTGAATTTCTGAAATATTTTTTTTTCATGTCTAGTCTATTTTTATGTGTATTTTATTCTGACATTAATTTTCATTTGTTTGGAATTAGTTGGAAAGAACATGTTTGAAAAATGATAATGAAGATATAATGTAATCCTCATTGGCCGGATAAGCAACCCTGTAAAACAATTATAAATAGCATAATTCTGCTGTCGTCATTCAATCACCTTAGCTTAGCTAAGCCCGGATGAATTGAATTACTACAGGATTTTATTCTCTTTGGACGAGAAAAAAATGTAAGTGATGAGAATATTAAAAACTTAGATGTATCGACAGACAGGATCAGAGAAATTATCATTCAGTCGTGTGAAACACACATGCAAAAATTATGTGTACTTTTTCAGACAATACATGTATATTTCTTTTTCCTTAGAGTTTATCTGTGAAACGATCGCTGTAGGAATAATAACAGGAGCCAGAGCCGAGCCCCGGCACGGCTATTACAAGAAGCATCCATATTAAACAGAAAGTAATATCAATAACAACTCATCATACCAATTTTTCTTGATATATTAGATCCCATAAAATAAAAGGTCTGAGTAAATGAGCGAATTTGTGGCTATGATGGTGGCAAGGAAGGTGGTGTTTGGGTAAGATATATCTAGGAACAGTGTCAGTGTATGTATTATGTAAACCTTTACCTGCATTATTTGAGCACACACCACCTTAGATTTTTTCTACGAAGATTGAGAGCTAAACCTGAAAAATAAATTAATGGATAGATGGATGGATGGATGGCTTTGACGATGCGATAGGATGATGCTATTCCGGTGTGGATGATTCTATAATGCTTTTTGTACCTAGGTAATGTGGAAAAGCAAGAGAGAAAAGGGAAGCATCATCATCAATTATTCCCCCATTTTCATCACATTTTTCCTCTACCAAAGTTACAATTAAAAGTAGTCAAGAACCTCATGATATAGTGCTCAGGTGATGCACACACATCGTTTTTTGATTTAATTACTACACTGAGATGGATGAATTGTTGGAAGCGTGGTAAAGTTTTGTAAGAAAATATTTATGGTAATTTTTAGCGTTTTAAGTGTTTCATAATAAATACCGACCAAGGCAGAGGGAGAGCAAAATTTCACAAATATGAAATACCGGTACTGGTACACGTTAATGCAATTATTTCTTTTTTTCTGCAAAAAGAAGAAATATTAAAGCTGAACTAATGTGCGGGATTTTTCCCCGGGTCCATTCATGTTAACTAATGCAGTAGTATTTTCAAATGTGGCCAAACCAGAAGCTAGAATTTCTCATGGACTCAAGTTTACAAAAACAAGGGAATTAGTATTCAGGGCAAAAACTTTTTTGCAAGCAAAGATTGCAGCAATTAAATTTGGGATCAGAAGCAGTAGCAGCACAGCTAATTTCCCTAATGCACCTCCATCTCCATCCCATTGATATCATTTATCGAGGGCAACCAACCGCAAAAATTAAATGGGAATCCGATCGTCTCAACAAACGAGGCAAAATAGCATTCAACTTGAAAAACTAAATTGCTCTAATTTTCTGCACATAAACCAATAATTATTTTAGAGCTTTTTAAAAATTCGATATTTTCTTGGATAATAAAGCATTTGAATTTGGTACAATGCCAACTCAACTGTCTGCCTGTGAGGAACTGCAAAGCCAAAAATACATCTTCTCTAGACCAATTCAATTTTCAGCAATTACTTAATTATTTTTTTGGGAAGAGAATGCAATTTTGCTCCGTGGGTAATAAAATTTTATGTGCACTGGATTCATAACCGCTAGAGAGGTACCTATGCATTTGATTCGAATGATACAAAATACAAAGTATGAAATCGTTATCAATTTAATCATCACATATTTTTCTTCATCTTCACCACCATCTTATCTTTAATTGGACCATCGATAAAAGTTCAATTCGTTTTTCTTTCAAACAATAATTTTTTACAAAACAGGGGGAAAAGTAGATGGTAATTTTCGGAATTATGTAAGCGTTCAGTTTAGTGAACCACGTAAAATTACTGGCGTTTTTGTACTCCATAGCATGCTCTGTTTTTACAATTTTGCACCTTTCTTTTCGAAAAAAAGAAGTTTATCACCATTTCGATTTCATAGTACTTTATCTCTAATAGCTTTCATTGGCTTACGTGCTAAAACAATTTTTCAACACTATTTCACTTCGCCTGATAATAAAATGGCCGTATGTATATATATGTACATACATCAGAATAAATTACGTGTTCATTTCAAATTACCCATAGTGGTAGAACTCATATCATATCATGCATTGCTTCTATTTACAACGTTTAATTATACATGCATTCATTATATTTTATTTTCTATAATTTTTTTCTTCTTACAAACCCAAGCCAGCGTTTTTTCGCTAATTTAAAACTTTAAGCATGCTAAATCCATGTCTTCTTCTTTCAGAAAAAAATTTTTATCTTGTTCTTTCAAACTTTATTTTATTCATCATATCTAATGTAAGCATCTTTCCTGCAGTGAAACCCTCACGAACAACGAACTAAACCACGAGAAACAAAAAACTTGAATATTGTATTTTTTCCGCTAATTCGCCAATCCAATTTTCTGCACGCGATACAATACTAGAGCTACTACTACGGGTAATACAGTAATAGTTACACATTTAACAACTTTCAATAGATATTTGTAATAATGATTCATGGCGTATTTATTTTTATGCATTTCATATTTCTCCCTTTCTTTTTCTATTCATTTGCATTTTTGTTGGTTCGAAAAATTGTACTCGCTATTCGCTCTTTAAATGATTTCTCAGATAAGCATAAAAGCAAAAAAAATTTTTTTTGGTGTGGTGGTTGTAGTAGTTGTACCAGAGGAGTTGAAAACGTAAAAACGGACAGAGACAAAGTCGACCATTTTTTTCTAACCACCTTTATTTCCCACAAAAAGTATTTTCTCCATTTACAGCACATTTTAGGGGAGATGGCGATGGCATGACCATTCCGTACTTTAAAAATTGCCCAGAGGACCAAACAAATGCACTGCAGAAGCCATTATAATAATAACAATAACAGGAGTCAGAAGCAGAGCAAAAATAATATAATAATGTCTTTAGGGTGGCTGGATAGGTATGACGAAGACGATGCTTCTGTTGCCTATCATAATGACGACCATTCGGATCAAAAATTATTATTTAACTCGGGGCTGTCCCTAGTCCCTGCTAGCCTACACAACAAGAACCGTGAAAAGAAAAAATGTGTTCATGCAAAAAAAAATATTTTAAGAAATAATAATGAACATCCCATTATTTTTATTCCTCGATGTTGTTTTTTAGATATATAGGTAGGCAGTTGGATTTTTGGCTTTGGTGCAAAAAAAGACAAGAACAAAGTTCCAGGAATAATTATAATAATATTAATCATTAACTCTTTTATGGCATATCACATCGAATCAAAAGGTTGGACTGAGGAAGGTTCGTTCAGCTGGCATTTCGTGCGTGAGAGCAGGATATTGACTATAGGAAAAGTGACTCGATTTGCGAAAAGCATTTCATCAGAAATCTGCCAATACCATCAAAAAATCCATCATCAACATCATCATTATATTTTTTCGCATGTTATTAAATAGCGCGGATTCTGTGTGTAATTCCAATTTACTTCAATTATCAATGACCCGGAGGTTATTTCACAGGAAAAAATTCTGTTTTCAAAATTTTAAATAAGGCTCCAAGGCCTTTTTATTGCTCACCAAACATACATACATGCATTTACGAGACCTGACTCGGATTTAAATTCAAAATGAAAGGTTAGTGATACTTTTTTGCGGAGAGCTAAAAGGATTTTTTGATTCGACTTTCTGCAAAATTGTTTTCTATAGATATTGCTGGATCTTCAAAAATGCATAAAACGTCTGTGGAAATGTGGGATTTCTCTAAAAGGGGAATTGTTTCTCCCTTCATTTCTCTAACCAATGCAAGGCTGGTTAACATTTAAGTTAAGTTGGGATGGATGGCGTGCCATTTCACTATTATCTTATCAAGCCTGAACCGTACACTTTAAAAAGTAACGTACTCAAATGTTTGACAAGCTAATTGCTACCCCGCAAAACGAATGCACACTCTCGCACCAACTCCACCGCAATTTTATTTTCGCAATATTGTAAGTTTTATAGATAGAACGGTAATTAGGGTGTTCACGTAAACAATAGTGAATGCGCTGTTCATCGCTCGTCGTCTCGTCATTGTAGTTTAGTGAAAACATGAAATGAAATCCTTTTCGCAGGCCAATACGGAACATGATTTAGTTTGTAAAATGCATTTTTACATGCAGTTTGTGTGCAGCACGCGTTTGAATTGTGAAACATCAAGAAAAGGTGAGAAGAAATTTACAAACTACAAAATACTCAAATACATAAATACCACGCAAGCTTGTGCATCAAAAATTCGATTATAAACATTTAGGAAAAATGAAGCATATTTGAACATGGACATGTTCTGATTGTCTTTTTAATTTTGGTATTTTTCTCATTCGATTATTTTTTTTCAAATGATTTGGTAAAGAGGACTGATTGTATTTACAAATCCCACGTAATTTCCTACCTTTTTAAGGGATGACCACCAGAAACCACCACTCATAAAAGCTATCAACTCAACCATTTAATGATAATATTGATACGGGATCCTGATAAGCTAACATGTAATCCAATTCATAGAAGGTATTTTCTAAAGTGGAGACCTTCTGCTCGCCTGCTCCCAACCATTTTCAACTGAGACGCTGTATATTTTGTATTACGTAGGTACAGGGTGAGCATCATAAGCATAACCAATTTTTTCTCTCCATTTGCAAATAATTGAGGTGAATCACGACGGCTCTTCCATTTAAAGCAAGATGACACCAACAATTATCTCATTACTTCCAAAATATTAGGCTTTAAAGAACGTAAATATTCAAATTTAGTAACACCCGCACACGCTCAACAAATCTGCAATGGAAAACGACAAGAACGTTCATGGTTCATGCCAGCCAGGCACTTGTTTCTTTTTTTCGCCGACGGTAAAGTATGAGCATTGATGTTGATGATGATGCGATTATAATCTAAAATGCTTCATAATTTTATGCAGATTATTAGGATGATGAGGTGCATCGTGCGTGCATACTGCTGCAGGACAAGCGACAACGATGATGCGATGCAGAGTGTAGAGTAGACTCAATGCTTTCTTCAGATTTAATGCATGAAACTAAAGATAAGAATATAAAAATTGCGTGGTCCAACAGCTCGACCTTGCTTTCCTCTCGTTTGGAGTTTGTGAATTTTTCGAATGCTGTAGGACTAGCCATGTTGATTGAATTACTAGAATATTTCATTTTAAGAAAATATATATTTTTATAGAATAAAATAAAATCTATATCAAGAACGCTTGCCTGCACTTTAATTTTTTGAGCTCATGCATACAACCAATCAGTCAGTTTCATGTAGGCAGCCCAATGAAGACTGACAGAAAAGAGAAGGATGACAGGTTGACTCATGACGTGTCTGTCAATTCCATTATTCTCTTAAGAAAATATTAAAAGGCTTACATGATTTGACGGTGAAACATATGCATTGATAATGAACATGCTCATGAATACATATTCGTAGTTGTAGTCGTCGTAGTGCTTTTCACATTCTGTGAATGAAAACTACTCTCCCATCATTTCGGCAGATAGATGAACTCATAAAAGAAAAATATAAATTGGAAATGCTTATCAGCTAGACTTGAAGCAGGATAATATATGAAGTTTTTGATAGATTTTCATGAAAAATTTATCAAGAAGGAATGCATGTATTGTGAAAACCCTCAATCAAGCTATTCAACAAGGAATAAACTACTTTTAGGCAGGAGAGTACATGCATGCAATTTTTATGTTTTCAAAAGGAAATCTCAAATATACATAGGTACATGGAATAACGCATTGAACGATAAAGTTTCTAAAAACGTGGATGGATGAATGCATGTGAGCTGCTTGCAATAAAGATAAAATGGCTTTTGTAGGCACACGCCTACTAAAAAATGTTAATTCCTAGAAAAGGAGCTAGCTATTGACGCTCTTGCCATTTCATTTTTCATGCATTCACCTGTGCATGTCGTCGTGTTCGATAGCCGACAAAAAACTTTTTCAGGAGAAATGACATCTTTTGGAGGAGTGGTGAAAGTCGACATTTGAAAGGTTGTGATGTGGCAATAGGGACAAGAATAACTGAGTTTCAATTTTTGAGCTTAAGTTAATCATGTTCTATAATTATTTGATTGTCAATATTTTGACGTAATAAATCTGTCAAAGCTATTTATATTAAAATTTAAGTTGACATTGGATTTTAATTATTTCATGAATTTGCAAGTTTCAAGTTATTTCAATTGATATGCGAATTTAAAGCTTGTCACATACCTAACACCATTTTCTAAAACATAGTTTTTGGAATTTAATCATTTCAGTAACTATTGTGAAATTTATGTGGTCAAAAATATACCTCCGAGAACTCACTGCTTTACAGCCAAAATTATTAGCAATGTCGTAATTTCCGAAGACAGTAAACAATATGCTTCCAGAAATGAAATATCATGCTTTAGAAAGTAAAATATTATGCATCCATGAGCAAAACATGAAAATAACCGCCAGAAACGCAAAAGAATAAATTATGCGAAATGCTTTCTCGTTGAATGCTTTATAATGCTTTGGCAATGCACATTTCCAATATTTGTATAACCGCAAGTGAGGAATGCATGTACCGTTTATTAGAAGAAAGTAAAGGTTAGTGACTTACGTTCATTTTCCCCAAAGTGTTCCTACTGATCCAATATTTTTCAACAGTGCTGTAAGATTCGTTAATCTATTTTTAGAAACTTCAGTTGATACTTAGGCCTTTACTTGACAATCAGTTCTTTACTCAGGATTCTTTGATCCATTAGCTTTAGTCACAGAAGTACAAAGATCTGTTCTATACGCTTCAACTATCCGAAAACTCAATGGACTCACAGTCAGCCGAACAAAGACAAACTCCGTTCTTGAACTTTCTCCTTTGTTCAGCACGAGCTCAGCCCGATTCTTCCCTTCCGTTAGTCTGGAACTGCCTTCTATGCAGTATCAGCCCACACGCCACACGATTCCTATCAGTTTGGTTCATGTAGTTGTTCAGACACAAACGCACGCTTTAATTATTTTTAAAACATATTTCTTTCAAGACTGTAAAAATTCTTGACCGAAACTAGAAATAGCAAATCCAGCCATGAAGAAACACACACTTTCCAGGTAACTTTCAAATCTAATTACACCTCAAAGTTTATTATGTAAAATGAAGTTGTCCACTTATCCCTAGCAAATCAATTATTATCTTCTGCTTTACATCAAGCACATACGTCAATGCTCTGTAAATTATTAACATCAAGTTAAAGTCACGGTTTATATAACACTCAATATTTACTGATCACAATTGAAAAAATATTCTAGCTCTAGAAATGTATGTAGGTACGACGCTTTAATGTGGTGTCAAATCATCACTTTATTTCCATAAATAATTACAGTTTAAAACTCTCTAAATAAAACATATATTTCTCCCATGTTCATTTAATTAGTCCGTCCAGAGTTTCACTATGACTGGAAGAAGCCCCAAAATAAGCACGACTGCTGCTCAATTATCGTCTCACACCGAGAATCCTAAAGGTAGCGAAATTCCCCTTCTTCTTCTTCTTCTCAGAAGCAGGAGCATTAATAAAAAAACAAACAAAAACTGGATAGATGGAAGGTGCGCCACGAAAAGAGAATCAATTCAATCAAGAAATATTTTCAGCATAGATGATTAAGAGTTATTGACTGATGATTGACGAATTATACCTACCGCACAGTTCACTTTCTGCATTAATTATGCCATAAATGTCAGGCGAACACATGAATTTTTGAAGAACAGGGTGGAATTTCAGGTTGAACTTAGTAATTTCATGAAGAATTGATACTAGACTCCGATGACTTGATAACTTTGTGCAAAAAATATAATTCATCCACAGTAGCAGCAAAGAGATAAAATTGGTTTTTAGCAACACGAGCACGTTATGAATTCTCCTCCTCGTTTCAAGCATGCATTTCGCATGATGTACATGGCAGTACCATCACAAAAGCTTCAATGAATAAAAAAGTGCTTTGTGATATTCAGGGTTGCTTTTACGGCTTCGGCAGAGCTTCAGACAGAACTCACTCACTCACTTGCTTGCAGTTCTTGCTTTTGGCAAAAGGGTAAAAGCAAAAGCAGCCTTTTCCTGGTCGTTTTGGTTTGTCTTGGCTTCAGCCACGTTGTTGCAATCGCAATCCCTCCCTCCTAAAATCTGAAGGTAATCCACACAATTGGTAAAACAAATGTGAATAAAAAAACTGCATAGATAAAAAAACAATAATAATTGCTCCTTGCTATTATTACCCTCTCCTGTTTTTGTCTCTCTCGATCTCAATTGAATTTGATGGGATATACTCATGCATTGTCTTCGTCGTAATGTGAAATCCATGCAAATAATTTTTCCTCGTAGACGACGAGCTCTATGATTATATGCAAGTCAGATCAAGAGATCCCCTTAATTTGCCAATTTTTTAAAGGGCAATCGTAATTCGCAAAGAAACGTACAAGATTCATAATAAGTAATGCATACAAGAAAAAAGTCAAGGCAGTATCTGTAGAAAAGATGCAGAACGATAATTTTATTGTTTTTATGGGTTATTACATCTCGACGATCTTTTACAGAGACAAAAAATATGTATCTGAATCTATCTGAGTGAGTCGTATTCTAATGCAGATATATGGTGATTGAGATGCCTGGCAAAAAGATCGAAAAAATGAGATGTAATGGATCGAGTAATAACGTCAATTGCAACTCGTCTCATTGAATCTGATTGTATGCTATTAAGGCTTGATATAATTTTGCTGGTTGAAATTTTATTCTAAAGAAAAGATTGATCTTGGCAAGCTATCTAGTCTTGTCTTGTCCTTTAAATAATTGCCTTGTCTTTGCAGTCTGCTCACCAACCACACGATTTGAAATGAAATGGCAGAGAATAATGACGAACAAAGTGCTCTTACTTACGTAAAATTTTCGGTGTACTCTATTGTCTTAGGCCTTGCAATTGCTGCAGTGATGATGATGAGGACGGCGATGAAGATGATGATGATGATGGATGATATACATATCACTTTAAAATATGCAACTGGGGAAAAAACAAAGCACAAAGATTGCGCTCCTCCGCCACCGCCGTACTACTACTCAAAAAGTAGGAAAAACGGAGTGAAAAAAGCAGCAATAAACAGGATCGAAAAATTTCATGTGTGTTGGTTTGTATGACGAGTGGAGATGAATGAGAAGCGTTTTTTCAGTGTTGTGAATGTACTCATGTCGAAAAGAACAATGCAAGACTGTAATCGAAAAGGACAGCTGATATTAAATTTATTTTTTAGGCATGGAGTATGAGACCAAAATTATAGGCTTTGGTCAACCAGGGGAACGAGTCTGCACTCTGCAGGTTCTTGTGGCTTTACCTTCTCTCCTTCATTCCCACTTTAACCATCATCAACAACATCGTTTTCTTTTCCTGACGATCAGGCAGCAGCGAGCGAGCGAGAGTTATCATCATCACTACAGCCTATGGTGAGAGCTATATCACGGCAATTCTCTAATAATAATCTCACTTTCCCGTTAAAACCTGGTAGTTAAAAGGAAAAGAACGGAATGAATATGAACATTCATGGAGTTTACCTAAAATAGAAAAAAATGTGTACGCTTGCTTACGTAAGAACAAAATACTTTCTTCGGAATAGAGGAAACTAACTCAGGCCTTTTCTGGACAAATTACAGCGAAGAAAATTGCTGGAGGGATTTTTCTGTTAATGCTCGGAAAAGGTGTGATTCGATTCACAATTGGCGTTTGATTATTTAATAAGATTTATTGAGTTATCGATAAATCGATAAGCCCTTCCATTAAAGATTCGCTATCCCAAATTGTTGTATCTAGTTCCGTAACTGAATCGTTTAAATAATTCATAAACGTAAGTGGTAGTCTCAGCGGTTTGCACGAATGCGAATGCAATGTCTATTCAAGGAAAGGAGCAGAATTTTCTTGTTTGTGCTCATTGGCATGCCTTGTATGAAAATTGAAGGTCTGCTGATGGAAGAATAATTTGTAAGTTGTAAGAAAAGATAAAAAAGTCCCACTTTTGTTCATTTTGCATTGACACATGCACGTAGGTGCATGAAAGTTACAATTTTGCAGAGTACACCAAAAAATTCAATAAGGGGCGACTTGATAGAGATGAAGAAACCCAATTTAAAATCTTAAACCGAAATAATGCCTTTTAGCATCATCGGGGTAGGTAGCATCATATATCATGTTTTACGTGCCCAAATTTTCTAATGAATGAGCAATAAGATACGCGTGACCAGGGATTGCAGTGATTGATGATCGAGAAGGAGAACGTGCGTACTTTATTACATATTTATTTACCTTTGAGGTTACGTAAGTAAAATACTGAATAGAATAAGTGGCTTGGCTTCACCAACAAAAGTTTTTTCTTCGTTCTTCATCTTATGAATAAACGGTTGTCTATCATTGTTTGGCTACAGAACTGACACTAATTATGATATTTTGTGAACAAAAAACTAACTATTTTAATTACATATTATTTTGTACAAAATGACTTATTTGTTTAGTGCTTATGCTTAGTTTATTAAACCAATAAATTCTTAGAAAGCGAATTACAAATCGAAAAACATTCCTTCTTAAAAATACACAATAATAAAGTTGCTTTCAAGATTTCGTGCAAGAAATCATCATTTTGACAATATTTTCAGTCTTGGTTTCACATCACCGGATAGATTTTTTTTGATATACCTAATGAGTACATAAGAAAAATTGGACATATTTGTTATCGAGTTTCATTTTTTCAATTCCCCCTTTCACTGCTCTTTGTTCGATTTGAGTCACCAGAAAACATAGCTCCCCTCGACGAGAGTGTTGCTGTTATTGCTGGTGGTGGTGGTAAAATGAGGTGCAGAAGCACTCGAGTAGAAAGGCACATGGGAATGATGATGAACTGTTGCAGGATTGTAAATGGTCTGGCTATCGCTTACAAAGCCTGAAGAGAGATTAGGGGCATTGTGAAGTTGTCCGATGGCAGTACTCGAGCTGCTAATCAACTTACAGGGTTGAGTGGCTGCTGTTGCTGGACTGACATGACTTTGATACTCGAGTTGATATGCATGAAAGGACACATGATTTGAACAGAGTGGTAGTGATGGTGGTGACACGGGCTTGACATAAGTCATTGAGCTTGATTGCATCACAAAAGGTGAGCTTGTCTCGCTTTTTCTGCTGGAATTGCTATTGCTACTGCTGTCAGCCGAAGATGATGTCGAAGAAGAGCCTCTGCTTACACTGCTTCTTGAAAAGGGAGATGTGGACGGGGTAGGTGACAAAATGGAAAATGGACTGGGGATGATTGCTCCACTGCTGCTGTCAATATCTTGAATTTTCTTGGTAGTGTTGTTGTTATTATTATTGTAACAATTATCATTATTATTGCTTCTTGAAATGGTGAAATTAGTCATATTTTTATTGAATTCCTCAAGAGGTGAGCTACTGTCATTTTTTTTCATATTGTTTGGGCTCTCGGAGTTATTGTTCAAGTCAAAATTTTGTTTTTCTTTGCGAGAAAAAGTCTCTTGGTTTGCAAAAGGAGAAGAAGAGGGAGATCTTGCTACAGTGTAGCAGGATGGGTCTGACGACCCTGGAAAAATGTTATTTTGTCCTTGTTTGCCTTCTTCCCCACAGTTCCTGGAAGAGAGTGACCCTTCATCCTCTCTGAAATTGTAAAAAGTTTCTGCTGACTTTAGTTCAGGTGGTTTTGCTGTTTCACTTATTGCTTCAATAATGGGAGATGGTGGCGGTGGTTGTGTTGATGATGATGATGCAACTAGGTTGGGCCCGGTAAGTAAGGGAAACTTTTCTTTTGTTAGGGGAGTTGGTGATGATAGCTCTGGCTTATGTGTTGTTTCTTCATTGTTCTCAGCCAATAAATTTTGCGCTTTGTTCCGACTTGATGAGTTCGTATGAGTCTTTTTATGCTTGGACAAATGGTCGCTGTAAAAAGGAAGAATGGATTGTAAAAATCTCGAATAGTACAGGCAAATAAAAGCATATTATTCACATCAATTAGGCAAATTAATTATTCTAATTAGAGATTTTGCTAATAGTTCCACATAAATCAGACTAGAAGTTTATTTTAAAAATCTAAGTGAGAATGTGCATTTAACTAGTAGTAATTCAACCAACCACAAATATATTTAAATAATTTACATTATAATCATTACAAAATATATGAAAGTTGACAATCATAATATTTTTGGCCGCGCTTTGTGCTTCTGTTCATGTTCAAAAATACGCAGGTGGACCATTATTCCGGTCCGTGATAATCATCATTTCATTTCGAAATTTGCGCTTAAAAAATTCGTGCACCCGACACATGCCACACACAAATTTAAGCAAGCATCTCGATCTCATCGCATCAACAGTAGTAGCTCTATAAATCCTCCTTCGTCAATGCAATTCTAAATAACCTCAATAAAATATATGACAAAAGATAATACGCTCATAATTGACATGCGTGTCAAAAAAATCCGCTTGCGGCAATGCCACGAGTTGTTATCTCTAGTAACTAATGCACCTTTCGATACTTATCTGTCGAATAGTCTGCATCTGCAGTTGAGTCTCTCGCAATGCGCAAAAAAATTATTCCTGATGAAGAAGCAGTGAAAATGTTTCGCCACTTCCTCCTCAAGTGCCGAAATAACAAAGAATAAAATTGCATAAAAAATGAAACACATGAATCCAATTATACTTCATTATGCACGTCCATCCTTTTCAAACGATACGATATGAGCATCATTTTACTTGATTATGCATATGTGAACAAAAAAGCGTAAAAACGGAACTAATAAAAGTAAATTTCCCTCGGAAAAAATGCTTTGCGTTGTAAGTGAACCATGGAATGTTGTCACGTCTCTTTAAATCAAAATTATTTCGCTGTCCACGAACACGAATGCAATCATTTTATCTCATTCTCGGTGATGACTTGATGACGGGGGATAGAATAGAAAACATATGAAGGGAACCCGAACCGAAAACATCACACACGGTTCCTTCCAACGGAATTAATGTGTGCATGGCTATCGGAAACCCCCTTTATTACCTCCGCTCCAGTGAATAGCAAGAGAAAGGTGAACTACCCCTTTTTGCGAAAAAAGGAGACGAAGGGAGAAAATACCACCTTCAAACTTCAAAGCCCAACGCGAAGCCTTTTTGCGCGGCGGTCGAGACACATACATAGGTAACACATTTCCGCATAAAGTATGATTAATACACGTTTTCAGTTAGAGAGAGAACAAGTGTGTGCACTACAGGAATATCATGATTTTTAAAAAAGCTCGAGCTGCAGTAATTGGGAAAATTACAGTAATCAAAAAATTATTATTACTAGCTTCATTGCCATTTTTATTCAGATAAGTGCTAAAATTTTCAAAAGCCTCCTGTGACTGCTCCTGAATATATTATTATAGACATTTTGGTGGCTTGTTTATGTCACGATGATATTTTACTGGATCCTCTAAACTATCATTTTTCTAACCAAAAACTATGGCTTTTGAGTGACTCCCTGCGTCACCTAATGTCTATCCTTATCGAGTTTGTTGAGGAGGAATATATATTTTTCTCGAGAGGATTATGCCATGTTTAACTTTTTTTGTGCTTTGTGATTTCTTCTCCTTTCTGTGTTTCAAAATAAATATGATTACATTAGGGTATCGCTCATACGCAAAAAAGTTAGTTGAGCGGTAATACATACTCCATATGCCATCATATTTACTACTCTTTTTTCAGTAAGTCCACACTGCGAATATAAATGCAACAAAATAACGTAGTCGAGGGAAAGCAAGCACAAAAAAGTAAGCAGATTAATTATTGAAATTATAGTTATTGAGACGATCGTAACCCTTGAAAAAAAAGTTACTTGAAAAAATAATGTTATTGCCGAAAACACGCTCGTTCTCAACAAGTCACTTAGAAGGAGAGATAAAAAACACCAGCGACTTCATAATAATGAGATGGTACTCTTCGTGTTGATGACAGCTAACAAGCAACGCTGCAATTCCTTCCAAAAAGCTGTGGGCGATCTTACTCATGATAATGATAATTTATATGAAAAATATCAATTTTTACCCAGCAAAATATTTTTTAAAAGCCCGTTTGAAGTGTCGTGGGCTTGTCAATACAGAATACAGAAGCAGCGCGAATGAATGAAAGAATGAATTAAAATTACACAACGAAACAAAGTGATGCTTTTTATTTACCTTTCCGCAGCCAATAACATGGCAGACATGTTGGCGTTTTGTTTTCTTCTCCCCCGGAGCTGTAAAAATGCGAAGTAACGGTTCAGTTATTAAGTAGCTTGTTTCAAATTGCCCAAGAGCAAGGTAACAGATTTTTTGCGTGGAAAATGGAAATAGAGCTTGTGAATATAGATTTACTCATTCCTTCTCTGGTGTAGTGTAATTGAGAGGAAGCAAGGTGAAAGAGGGAAGAAGAGAAAAGTCGTAAATCGTAAATACGTATAATGTTATAAAGTATAGATTTCCCACGCCAGGAGCGAATGGAAGCGAAAGATTTCCTGAGTAGACATATTTTCAGGACATTAGCCCGATAAGTACACGCCTCATTTTTACATAAAAATGAACTACTATTTCAGGTATCCAAACTCATTTCTCATACAAACACAAAAGAAGAAAAATATGCAATGCATGAAACTCTCTGTGTAGAAAATGGGGAAACTCCAGCCCACTAAATTACAATAAAACCGTCATCAATGCATATAAAATAAAAAGTAGGAATCAGAAGTCAAAAAGGAAGCAGAAAATAAGCAACTAACAAATCAACAAAGTTGGTCTTGGCTTGACTCGAGAGAATGATTATTGCAGTATTGGTGGCAGTGGTAGTCATATAATAGTAATAGAAGGAAAAGGGTGAAACAAGGAATTGCTCAGAATCATGCTACTTTTTTCCATGAGAGAAATGTAAATAGAGACTTGAGAAAAACAATAAAAAATGATTGGCTGCATGAATGCATTTATATGTGTGTACGTGTGGTGTTGACTTGAGTCAGTCATTTATTACCACATGAATGGGATATTTTTTTGGAGTGATATCATCAGTGGAGAAAAAGATCGGAAATTAAGGTAATACAGCCATAATAATTAATAAGTACCTGAAGCTGGCTGAATTCCAGCTATGCAGTTTGGACAACGACACCGTTTCGTTTTCCGCTGGTGAGCTATTAAGCTCGCTGGTATCATTCCAGCAGCCATAGCCATTGCAGTAGCAATTGACAAGGGATTTTGCAGACTTTTATTGTTATTGCTATTTACATCGCCGTTACTGGTGATGAGATTGGAGTGGTTGTAGGCAGCAGAGCCAGGGTTTGTGGACGTCCTGAAAAACGCAACATTGACATTAGGGCCCGAAGCTGGAGCCGAATGGGGCGGACGCGACGGCTGAAAATGAGTTGATGGGGGATGTGGTGGAGGAGTTGGTGGCATGTGCCACCATTGGAAATGCTCTTTTGTTGAGAATTCTTCTGAACTTTGGTGGCGTTTCGATTTGACTGACGTGTACGATCCTCCTGAAGCCAAAATACCAGAAATTGTGGAATCTGAAGTGGAAACAATGCTGTTTGTATCGCCACCTCCTGAACAAATTACGGATGGACCGTGACAAGCATTGCCACTGACGGAAGCGTCTTCGTTGCTCCTCGTATGGAAATTCCCGGGAGCGTGAGGATGATGATGGTGGTAGTTATAAGGCATCGTTGGCATTCCAATGCTGATATTTCCAAAGGAGGAGTAATGGGAATGATATGGTAATTGAGAAAGCTGGAATTCATAGACAGAAAGGATTCTTAAAGCTCACATTACACCTTCTTTAGACTTTTTATGAGTTTTTATAAACATGGTTGATCTTGATCTTGAAAAGACCAATCAAAATTGCTATATTTCAGGATACATACTTGTTAGGTAGGTCCAAAGATATACTATCTATGCATATTATATACATTCGTGACAGGCATTATGATGTGATGTGATATGATATGTTGATGAAATGTCAAGAACCCTTTCCCCTCTTCAGAGAAGTAATTACCAATGCTAATCTCATTATAGTCGCTTGATAGTACCGGCATGACAGTAATGAAAATTAATGTTTTTTCTTCTTGAGGGGCTGTCCAAATCGCTAATCGGTTTTAAGACTCAAGCTTAACTCAAACGAGGGGAGCAGCAGCATTAGGGAAAGGAATATTTTATCGCTGATCATCTCGACTACTGGATTACCTTTTATAGCTTTTTTCATCCTCTACGTCTTCTTATTACCTTGTCGGCAATTTTTTTAAATGAAATTAAAGCTGCAACTATAAATGTTACAAGAAGAAGAAACTACTACCACTACCACCAGAACTACCACTACTGGCTTGCCCCCTGTAGCTTACCACATTTTTTCAACCATATTTGTTGAACCATCAACACCAATACGAGCTCATTTCTCGTCATTCTTTCGAATCCACTTGAGTGGTAGTAGTCCAACTATTAAAAAACCTGAAAGTACGGGGTAGGTAATAATATTTGATTTTTAATAGGCTTTCCCATTTCTTTTCCCTACGTAATATGTATCCCGGTGTGCGCATGAGAATAAAAAAGTGGTTTGAATTAGTTATGCATACGTTTATTGCTCAAGCCCATAAAAAAGATTGAGTTGAATATCCGAAAATGCTGTTATGGAGGAAATATGTAAAGAAGGTTGGGTATTTTTTCTTATAATACTCCTGGTTGGCTCGCTGCTGATACGATCATGATAATACTTCAGGTGATGATTATTTCTATGAGTTTTGCTACGTTTTTTTATTGCTACTTTCTTTCTCTGTATTAAGCTGATTAAGACGAAATTAATGGTGATATAGCAGTTTGGAATTTTTTCTGATGTGTATGCACACATGCATGCATGTACCTGTTCAAGAGATTTAATTTTTTTCAAAAGAGAAAAAGAGAAATACTTCTCGGTCAAGTGTATTTTTTCTCTTATTGTAATGTCGGCCGACTCTACCACTGACCATTATTAATACGTTGCATAGTTTTAAAAAAGAATAATTTTCTCTGTGTCTTTTTTGTCAGAATGAATAAGGGACGGAGGCAATAAGAATCTAAAAACGAAATGCCGCAAGATTATTCCTCCGAGTATGTTTCTCTCTTTCTATCTCTCTCAAATGATCTAATAGGACATATGGATTTTTTCGTATTGTACACTGTATCTACTACTGCAGTAGTTTGTACTATGTGTAGTGGACTTTATAAGTATGCAACTCTCGTTTAAGAAAAAAGTAACATTATTGAAGTAGAAGTATTTTTTGTGCACAAAGCCTATAATTTTCTCTTTCCCTTTTGCACCACAGCAATATTACCCATAGCTTTTGGATCCGAAAAGGAGAGAGGTACATAATAATAATAACAACAATAACC
>JAHZNI010000293.1:0-11252 GCA_027744415.1 Seira ritae
AATATCTTAAATACCCATCTATTTCCTGTCACTGTAAATCATTGTTTCAGTTATAATACAGAATATCCGTGAAGAATGGAAGAGGCGGTGGGAAAAGAATGTATGTTACTCACTCGCAAAAAAGATTCTCCACCAAACCAGCGTCATCATATCATCATCATCATCATCATCATCACCATCAACATGAAAGTATTGAATGGCATGGCCGTCCGCAGTAAAAATGCCAAGAGGGGTCATAATCAAGTTCACAAAAACTAATATTTTTTAATATAAATAAGAGAAGTCTTCGACTATCTGTTGCAAATTATCCGATAATATTGGCAAAGAATTCTACCCGTTTTTCTCTTTTCTAACATTTCTCTGCGCACACGCACATCAAACATAATCCTGTTAAGTGTGTTTCTGACATGAAAGAACTTAACCAAGTTTTTACTCGCCTCAAAAAGCTAAAACTTCTCACTGGTACAGGTCAGTGCTGGCAATGTCTTGATTTTTACACACCTATCAAAGTTGCTGAATTTTGGATCCAAACAGATGTGATTTTTAGTTGAGTTCGCTCCAGATCTGCCAAAAAATTTTGATGCGAACTGAGGGATATTTCTCACAATTATTTGCTCTGAGAGGGCACAGCATGATTACTCGTTTCTTCAAAAAGAATGAAATGGCTGAAGGAAATGAATGCTGTTAGAAAGTAAGTCCTTTGCATTTTGGATGGTGTGAGCTATGGCCAAGCAATTTTCAAGAAACACAGAGCAACTTAAAACAAAGACCCACATTCACATTTGTTCTCCTCTTCTCTGACTTAAGGGGCATCTGAGGAATTAATTTTAGTTGTTTTAAAAGATCCATAGTCATTGAATCTTTATTGTCATTGCCTACTTCATCTCATTTGAGCTGTTTAAACAGCCAAGTTCACAAAACATTCGAAGAAATAAAATGAAGTGTATTACGTGCGTATGTGCTTGAATGTTTTATTGTCTTTGTGGTTAGGGCTTCGAGACTTCTGACTGCCTCTTCTCAATTGTTTTTGATGCGACTGGGATACCGTACATGATTCTGTTCAAATATGTTTCTCTATGAAAATAAAAACAATTCGGCATAATATGCTGATTTCCAAGAGGGGTCACTTGACCCATCTTGACCCTGCCTGCGGACGGCTATGTTGAATGGACTTCTCCTAACTCAAAAGAGTTCTCCAAGAAGAACAAAATGATATGTAAATTTTCTGTTTCGCAGAACAAGTGGTGGAACTAACCAAGTGAACCAACCACTTCAAAAAATCTAATGCATACATTGCAGGAATCCAAATCTATTTCCTGTCACTGTAAATCATTGTTTCAGTTATAATACAGAATATCCGTGAAGAATGGAAGAGGCGGTGGGAAAAGAATGTATGTTACTCACTCGAAAAAAAGGTTCTCCACCAAACCAGCGTCATCATATCATCATCATCATCACCATCAACATGAAAGTATTGAATGGACTTCTTCAAACTCAAAAGAGTTCTCAAAATGATATGTAAATTTTCTGTTTCGCAGAACAAGTGGTGGAACTAACCAAGTGAACCAACCACTTCAAAAAATCTAATGCATACATTGCAGGAATCCAGCATATCTCATCTTCCTCCAAAATAATTTTCCATGCGGCGATGACACATTCCTCCGAGAGCAAACACGCAAAATATTAAATTTTCTTGCAGATGTATATATGCTATTTCAAATTCTGAAGTACAGCACGACTCATTATTTATCTTTTTGTGTGTGCATAATACTACCGAAAAGATATGACGTATTTTACGAGCAAACATTAAATGTTAGTCAAGCCCACTTTGTCCATTCTTTTTTTATTTGTACCAGTACCTCTGAAATTGAGTTTCAAGCGCGATTTACTGAATGATGGAAGGTTCGGTTTTTGAGGTTCGACTGGAGAGCGATTACAATGCAATGTAAATCTGGGCGAGCCCATTAAAGGGGAACAGCGGCGACAATAACTTATGTTTTTTCGAAGAACATTCATTTTCATTTAGCTAATATTTGATGTCTTCTCATCTTGAAACTACTCTCATCTTTTCTTATGCATAAAGCACTCTATGGAAAACTTTAACTAAATATGTAGGCATATCTTATATTTATATCTGTGCAAATAATCATTTCTATTACACGTTCTTCATCTTGAATAGAAGTCACATAGAACAATCATTTCATTTTTTGAATTTTTTATCATTGTTCTCCATTAAGTACACTAACATATTCTTATAAACTTGTAGCTCCTCCAGAGGGGTATAGAACAATAGAACATGAATGAACAACGACATGTAAATGTTTAACAAAGGTCTATGTGTACCTACAATTTACATTTTGCATGCAGACGACACACATATTCTTTCGTTACTCGTGCATTACTCAGATTGGATTTATTCACCCGGTTGAAGCACTTAACAGACCTCCTACTAAATGAGTCATTTTATAAGTTGTTACCAGTTACAAGAATTTACCAGTTGACGATTGCAAGTTAAGATGAAAATAAATTTTAGAAATTCGATTACTTCAGAAGGTAAGTATACAATGAATATTCCAAGATCCGTAGAAAGAAATGTCTATCTCAACTATGACAACTTAGCGCGTATTTACCTATTGTTAGCTTTCTTCGTGTATGGGTCCTTTTCAAATAAAAAATAATTTCACTTTCATTCTAATAATAATAATAATCATTCTACCTTTTCAGTTTTATCCAAGTCGATACAATGCGATGCCAATTTATCCTCCTATTACCTTAAAAGCTGCACCAATGAATTGGAAAGATTCTTCTAAACACGTTGATACTTCTGAAGGATTGCGATTCGTGTGCTGTTGAGTATTTTTATTTTCAAGCCTGAGGTTATAAATAAGTACACATAACATTTTGTGGCTACCTTTTCATCTCTTTTCATTTGTTCTTTTGAAGTTAGCAAGCAAGCTTTTTTGGAATCGACCTCATCCACCCAACCCCACAAATATTGCTTGAATAAAAGTTATTGCAACATTTCTCGTGATGCTTACAACGAAAACGAAATGAAAAAGCAATTTTCTTTGGATTTTCTAACCAATTCTTGGAAAGCAACACTGGAGCAGTACACCCCGCGGGGCAGACAGTCAGTCAACTGAGCCAACCAGGTAGTGCTAGTGCTCAACACAACTCAACTAAGCAACCTTAGAAAGCAATAATAATGGCATAATGACGACCATTATTGTTGTGAAAGTGGCCGTTGGAAGAAGCGCTTGATACAGATTCCTTAGTCCTCTCACAAACTTCCACACTTTCTCCTCTTCTTTACCACATAGTTTTCTTTAGAATGCCGCATATAATGAGAAAATCACTCATGTCATATCCTTCAATCTCAATCCATGTACACTGTACATGCATGCATCAAGAAGTGTTCCTAGGTCCTAGCATTGTACAGCTCAGAAAGATTATTGATGCGTTGGATTTGAAAAACGTCCTTTCTTGGCAGTTGATAGCGGGCGAATGATTTCTTCGAGCAGATGCGTAACCACATTATAATATTATATTTTGCGTTCGCTAGCTTTTGCATTTTTCATACTTGCTTATACCATAACTATCTATATACTACAGTATTTAGTATATAGATAGTTATGCTTATACTTAGATCTCATATCTTATCTCAACAAGGCACAGCTTGCTGGTGAAAAAATTGCTAGCATCAATCTTTCCATCTAATGCTTTCAATGAGTCTTTCAAATCGCCATTGCCTGGCAGTTTTTATACTGAAAAGTAGATGAATTATGCGCTTGAATTGACGAAATAATTTTCCATCTTCAGATTTCTGAATCTCACAAAAATCGCAAGTTGTGCAGTTTAATATATTGTAGTTTAATAATAAGAAACATGAGCTCTTACTTGATCAATCGATTTTTTTTCTTTCGTAAAAAATAAACAACTTTCCTTATCAGTCTATTTTATTTCAATAATGGATAATGGATTCTTTAGATACAAACTTTTTTTTGCAAAAGAAGTTTTCTAGTCATACAAACGTATACATGCATAATGCATAATATGCCTGATGTTGCTTTCACCCGAGATTCTTAAGCTTAGAGGTTGAAGTAGCAGGACTAGGATGCATGAATAAAATGATTCATGAAATCATAAACATTTTGTTAGTAAAACTAGAAGAAGTAACTAATCATATTTCATCGTGGCTTTCTTCTGTTGGTTTCTAATTTCGTATTCGGTATTCTTTGTTCTATCAAACTATTTATGAGAATATTTATGAAGGTGAGACAATTTTATGATTTGCTGGAGACTTCATAATTACTTAAGCCCTATTTAGTAAGCCTTTTTATAGCTACAGATGATGTAATGATGATGTAATGCAGCAGATGAAAGGAAGGTAGAATAGTTTTAGTTTTAGGTACATTGCAGTTAAAGAAATGTTTGTACATATAAATGATTTTCCTTTTTTTAATAAACACTCTTGCAATAATAGCTGAACGCAAAACATCTCTCCTTTTGCATAAGCTAAAACTAGTATGTAATCCAATTTTTCTAAAAAAATGGAACAAGAAATAGAAACGAAGGAGGCATGGTTCCATGGCTGATGGATCGGACTTAATTCTCTGCATCATCATCATATCTCACTCATCTTTGGATAATATTGAACTTTCCCCTCCTATTACGTTTGTTAGTTCTTCATACAATTCTCTATGGAAGTCTAGTATCAGATCAGAATGCAAAATGTTACACCTCCAACTCCAAGTCAGGCTTCTAAATTGCCATGTAGATTACGTCTACATGACACATCGTGGATCACGTTTGAAGAAGAATGTTTTCCGAAAAGTTTTATTATGCTTCTCAATTCTGACTTTTACTTGTGGTTCTGCTGCTAGGAGAATCACAATCACATTCAGAAGTTGTGTCATTTACACCCCGTGTGAAGCTGCTCACAAAAGCTATCTAAAATCCTATCATGAACTTCCAATAACCCTATGGGGACGTTTTCTCCAGTATTAAACGGGCTGAAAGTTGAAAATTCAGCCCTTTCGTGGATTTCCCCATTCCACTCATTTCAATCTGTTACTATCATTCCGAGATGAGATGATGTGATCATACCAACTTTACCCCCTTTCCCATTTCCTTTCACACATTCCTCACCATCATTCTCTCTTGGTTTTGCTATTGACATTGGATTATTACGATCTTGCATAGTAATATCCAATTTTTATCTCATCACTTCTTCCATATCTCCCAAGTTTTTATATTTTATGCTTTTGTCACTTCTTCATATATACTCTTGTTCTATCAGATTTAAATAATTTAACTAGTATATACTCAAATAAAATATTTCTCTTTCCTACCGCCACCACTACTACTAGTTCTCCTGTGAATGTCATGGACGGGCAATCTTTCGATATTTGTGTTTCTTATTCTCTTCTTCTTAATCTTCATCTTCATTATTTGCAGAGTCTACCTAGCTACCCACATACTTGGCAATCAGAATCCAGAAACTTCCTTTCTCCATCATTTTCATTGCACGTAACATTTCGTCCCCTACTCTGTGGGTGCAAGTTATAAAACGCATTCACAAGTTCTCTCACGTCTTCCACTCCTATTTGATTTGACTCTTCATCTCAATCATTTATTCTGAGTAGGATACATACTCTAAGCGATATGATGCGGTGCAGAAAGGAGAACTCAGTCCCCTTTCCCGTTTTCTTTTTGTGATACGTACATAATATCATCATGCCATGCAATTGAGTTTTATATTGAATATACACATTCATTCATTCATCCCGAAGTGGAGTGAAACCCAGCAAGAAATCATCAAAAATAGTCCACATCCCTTTTATTCTCCTCACAAAAGACCGAAAGGGAAATAAGAAAGCCCACAATATCATTTTCCATCTTTTCGCTGTATGTACACAGGGAAAAGGTTACTCAAACCTATCATTCATTGGAAGGCTCTGTACACTCTCCATTTTAGCTCATATCTATCTACAATCATCAACATCAACTCTGTCAGTCAGTAGAACCAAACCAGTCATTTTCTTATTCGTAAAAATTCAAACCGTGTACATCTACATCCGTTCATTTCCTTCCTTGTCCTGAAGGAAATACTAAGTAGCGTTGACTAGGCATCAGCATTGGCAGCAGTGCGAATGAATGACTATTGCAAAAATGGAAGAGTGGAGGCCGAATGTCTGAACCCCTTTACTTTGTTATTTTGCTGATCCTATTTTTCTTTTGCACAAATGTCCTCACTGATTTTGTAATCAGTCTCCGACTATAGGCTGTAGCTCTATAGAATGGCTGAAAAGAATGAATAAAAGTAATAATCACTTCCCATTTCATTTCCCCAGTCTGAAGACTTTTTTACATCTATCACATAAAAACAAGAATATTGAATGATATGGATGAACAAGCATATCATCAGCAGGAAAATAACACAACAAAGCTATATTATTTGGATTCGGTGGAATTTCATGATCGCATGCTCATCATCATCATTCTCAACATCATTTCCCTTTTTTGTTCATTTTCACAGGGAAAGGGAAAAAAGTATCAAGCGTTTTCCTCTCACTCTCAGTTCCATCCAGTCCCTTATAGTTCTGCTGCAGTTAGCTGGGTTCACTTTCGTTTGTTCGCTTAAAGAATAATAATAATCTCCTCCGGAGAAAGAAGAGGAATTGATGATGTTGATGATTCCATCATTTGATATGGTGGTGATGAAGGAAGAAGGGCGATGCTGAAAAAAGAATAAAAACGAAAGGAAGCAGGCGAAAGCGAGCGACTAGGGAAAAAAGAATTTTCTTAGGGTATTATTAATAGATAGGTTGAGTTTCAGCTGAGCATAACAAAGCAGCAATAATAACACTGGAAAGGGAAAAGGAGCATACAGACAGTCATATTATATCCTAATCATCATATCGACTCATCCTTTTGCATGTACATACAATATAAAAATGTGTACATTTTTTCATTAATGTATTGTGATGATGGCGAAAAATCGCTCATGCCTTCAATTTTTATTGTTTTCCCAGCTCTCTACTGCAGCAACTAGATGCTCACCCAATCCAATAATAAGCTTGGAGGAGAAAGAGGAGGGAACTTTCTAAGTCTGAGTCAGTGAGAAAATGGGAATAGAAAAAATTCCTCAGTTTTTTATGCTGCTCTAGGAGGCATAAATTCGGAATTCAAAAGGAACAGATTTGAAGGAATGAAATAAAATGGATGATGTGATGTGCTCATGATGAATGAACCATCTGAAATGATGATATGATGACGATGAGTTAAAGTAAATGTTGGAATTTTTCTCGAAAATGAAAAGTCCTCCCATCTCATTTCCTATTCCAAAGCACACGAGCAAAAGAACCATTTTCATCTTGATCATTGTCGTTGATCCGTGTAATTTGGAGCATCAATCAACGTATCAATTTCACTTCATCTAGAGAAGAGCAAAGTGGTAGTGTGGATCGGTTATGTATTCTGGAATGGATGAAGTTGAAGAAAAAGTTTTCGATGCTCCCTCGCTTCTCTTACTTAAATAAAAATATATACTAGGAGATTATCATCTTGATCCCGTAATAAAACTAAAAATATAAACTTTTCGGGAAGGTATAATTTTCTCGATATATTTTTTTAGTGTTTGCTTTTGCTGGCTCACATTTCGTGATTTAAAAATGGGTTTTACTTCACAGATCTCATACTTATTGGTTCTACTCCGGAAGGTATCATATCCTTTCAGCAGGGTGTTGTGTCTTGATAAAAATCATCGCCGGGAGTAAATATCGAGGGTGATATTAACACTTGTAGAAATTGGCATTTGGAGATAAATATAAAGATATAAATATGCGATATACATACGGTACATAAGTAAATACATGTTCAGCTCAGCTCTGTCTAATACGTTATTTGAAAAACAGCATGCCCAAGTGGCAGCATTTCTCCCAGAAGTAAAAGTTTTCTCTCAGACAAAGTGGAAAAAGTCAATAAAGTAGAATGGGCAAATTTGACGTAAGGAGGTCGATCCGATCTCGTTTTATATTTTTACTCGAGGTATGGAATGAATATCAGGATAAAAGTGGAATTTGGATCATCTCTCAGCATATTGCATGCTTTTGTCTCAAAAACTAAAGAGGTGCATTAAGTAAATAAAATAGTTATCCAACTAAAAATAGTTTTCAATGAAGCTACTTTTAGAGAAAATAACACTTCTTTCATAATGAAGGAAGTCAACGGGGTTAAGGGGTTAGCAGCCTTAAATATGTACGCACACGTGCTTTCCAGAATGAGTTCGATTTGGGTCAATTTGCGCGTTTTGTTTTGCGAAAACTCCCTGAACTAAACCAGTTGTGGTCATATATATAAAATTTGACATCAGTGGTGACATATGCGGTGCGTGGAAGAAGGCCGAAACCTAGATGAATTCCATGCAGACAACGCAGATAATATTTGGACCGTTGCTCAACCTGGATCTTCAAACGGTTTAAACGAAGCGACCCTTAATTCGTTGTTTTGTAATTATAGATCAATTTTTTATTCCCATATCCTTATTTCCCTAAAACTAATAATATGCTAGTAGTGAAAGAACGAAGTTTCGAAAAAATGCACCAAGACTGTTACATTGCAATATACTCTTGGCGCTTTCTGGAATTGTTCACGAAGTTGTTGATTACTTGGAAATATGTAACACAACAGACCAATTTCTCCGGAATATCCTAAACGGGAGCATTGCGAATTGAGACAGTTAAAAAACTTTTTCCTTCAATTTTATGCTTCAGAGGGTGAAGGTAAATGTCAGTAGAAATAACCATTGGATGAGAGGAGCTCCAACGAAGAGAAAGTATTAAAATTGGTGACATAAATGCAATCTCCCGAGATATGAATGCGAAATACGAAAAATAACATTTTTTCTTTTTCCTTATCTCCCATATCGGCTTCGTCTACCTTTCACCCCATCCCATATTAATATATTTACTCTCCCGGAAGACATATACACACACAAACTGCCTATTTTTATTCTGCGTCACTTCCCAAAAAGTATTTTTTTCCATTTTTGTTTCTTTCTTTATGACTTTTCTTCCTCTTTTGGGCTGGGTTGAGTTGAGGAGGTCTGTAGGTAATGGGAAATGCACTTACCTATAAGTATCAACTATTTTGCTCAGGTAGAGGAAAGTAAAATGTCAGAAAAATACGCGGTTGGAGTCTTCATAATGTTGTAGTTCATTGCTTTGCCCACATTTAATAGTGTGTATTTCTGACAGCACCGGTCGGGCTTAGCCTTTTTTGCAATTCCTCCCGTTTCATTTCACCATCCCAGTCAGTTGAAGTACATATGTGCTGCATACCACAAATTTCGAGATGAAAGTCAAAACTAAGTACCTCGCCAGAAATGAAAAACTTCAAAAGACAGATGAATTCAGCAGAAAAAATGTAAGGAGCAGCATTTTTTGTTGAAAATGGAGTTCTTCTCTACCTGAGCATAAATAAGGGGGGACCCGGTCCACAGCCTTGTGAAGTGAGATGACTTGAAATATAGGGATTGACGACGGAAGAAAAAGTGAGCAGCAGTCTTTTATCCCGAAGAATGTGATAAAACCTGCTTTCACAAGAGAAAAAGCTTAGGTCACATATTTTTAACGTTCTCTTGGTTAATCCCACCCTGTCCGAAATCTCGATTACATTACTTGATTTCACGAAAGGATGGCTGGATTTAGTTCGGTGAGTTGAGCTGGGCCTTGAAAGATCTCACTTTCTGCTTCTGTGCTTTATTATATTAACCTATTTATAAATGCTAGTCATTTTTCAAGTCGAAAATGGACTGATAAGGGAGAAGCGGAAAAATATATAAGTTTGTTCTGGCCTACTATTCGGGAAAGAATTCAGGTTTTGGGAAGTTCCGGTCGCATAAGCATTTGCTTCAGAGAAAGTAGGATTGAATTGGATCAGTGTTAGGTATGCATCTACAATAATGGTTATGAAAAGAATTGCAAAAATATGTTGAAAATGTTCTTAGCAAAAAATAAATTGCATGACTATACCTACATTGATGAAAATAGAGCTCCATTCCATTCCTTATGCCGGATTTGTTGAAAACATCTCTGTGAAAAAATAGCAAAAATGCTTTCCGTCATTGAGCTTGCTAAGAAGGATCAAGCGTAAGATTAAGAAAAATAAAACCCCTTCTTCGGCTTAAGATTTTTTCAGGGAAGCTTCAGGAATCAAAAAATTATTTTGGGCCTTGATGTTGTTTTCTCTTATGGGCATTGCCTTGGCTTTGGCTTGTACGAAATCTTCTTGTAAAATAAAGTTGAAAGTGGAAATGCGATATTGAAATGCCCTCTGTAGCGTAAACAAATGTAATGTGAGCTGAGCCAATGCGAATCTTAAGCACATAAAAAGGATGCTATCTTTCCGGCAAAACTAGGAAATACTAAATTGGGAGAGAGAAAGCCAAAGCCAAGAGTTAACGCAAAACTCAACTCACTTTATTCGATTCGCCTTTTACTTACGCCTCCATAGTCCACTGGATTTTTGACTTTGAATCGGATATATGCTTTGGAGAAGAAGAGGAAGAAGAGAAAAAGTTTTTCCAAGAAGGAGGAATATTAAAAGAGGAGAAAATGGAGAAAAGTGAAGCAGATGGATGATAGTGATGATTATGGTAAATGGCTGGAGAGAGAGAGGAAAACAAGAAGAGGATGAGTGTCGGATGATATTCCATTAAACGTGAATTACACCAGCTTGAGTATTTCCTTTAAGTAGAATAAGAAAATGGGATGAAGAAGAGAGAGAAGTGAGAAAATGGAAAATGCAGATTTAACACCATCACTATCCTCATCTTCATCCGCCAACAAGCAAACACACAGATGGAAAAACAAGCTGAAAAACGAAAACTCTCTGTCACGGACTAAGTACGGTTTCTTGGAATGGGCCGAGATGAGAGAAGAAAAATATTTAACATAAGTGAAAGCAGTTATTTTCTGGAAGGATATGAGAACACGTAGTCCCTTATTACTATCATAATGAAACGACGGACTTCTTATAGGAAGAGAAAATTTGGCTCGAAATCGGCATTATTTAATGTGCATTTGGATGAGACAGTGGAGAAAAAACTTTTCAAGAGGAAGAGTCATGCTATGGCTTTGTCATTACCAGTTTTTTTTGGGCTAACTAAGTAGGCTTCTGACTACTCCAGGATAAAAAATCCAAATGTTAATTTTTGAACGAATCCATTTACCATAATCATCACTATCATC
>JAHZNI010000293.1:11390-23273 GCA_027744415.1 Seira ritae
AACGTTTTGTTTTGCCTTTTATTCTATGCATAATAATCCTTTTCTTTATCCATATCACAAGGCAAATAACTCATGCTCTACGCCACTAAATTTTCCTAAATTGCCAGTTTTGTCGAAAATTGTTTTTAGTTTCGGGTGCCTTTCCTCAACGCATGCACTAGTGAGTGTTAAAACAACAGAGGAAATAAAATTAGGCACACAGCATTCGATTTCAAGGAAAACAAAAGAGCGATGTATTCATGCCTGGCATGCATCCACCATTAAAGTAATAACGGCTAGAGTTGTCACCAGCGGAATCTGCATTCAACCAATCAGGATCAAGAGGGAGAATCTTCTCGTAACATAATAGGCATATTGTCTTACTGTCATCTAATTGTCATCTCCAGCTTTTCCTTCGTCGAGTAATAAGTCCATTACAATACATATTACTTTTGAGTAAAGGATTTTGGAGATCTTAATGGCATTAGCGGAGGACTAAACTACCTCGAGACACTATGTAGACACTCGAAGAAACTTTATATTCATTACTTCTTCCGATAATCAGAGCGGATCTTCCTCACAACAATCCCTCGTTAGAAAGATAATGATCACGATCAGAATCGGCGAGTACACTTGAGGAAGATAGAAGAGCAGGAATATCTCTTCGAGAGTGCAAGCAATAATACATATATTCCATCACGTTCCACCACTAAGCTTTCAGAAGATCTTCCTTCAACTATTATTTCATCAAGTTGAGATGAGACGAGAGCGATACTCCACCACTCACTCACACTACCCACACGACTTATTAGTTGATTCACTTCAAAAGTCTATTGTTATATGGTATCGCATCGTGTATGGTTTTAACAAACTTCCCAATTTCATGGAATCACTTTGTTCTCCCGAGTTTTTGCAAAATTGACTGCATTATATGGGATCAAAAAATCGAAAGCAGGCCTACTAATAGGCACGTGTAGAAGAGAGTTTGAGTAGTCCTTCGAATCTCATTTTCCTCTTTTTTGTTCGTAATAACCAAGTCAAGATAAATCGTTCTATCAACATCATCAAAGAACAAAATCGCGTTTATAAACATCATCAATGAAATACATGCATAGATAGATACACAAACACAGCATCAAAAAATGTTTTCGTGCTTTAATAGGGAACTGGCATGAAAATGAAAGTGATATTTCCAAGCACTTTCTCCCCTCACGCACCAAATATCCAATCCAGCTAGTTAGTTATCCTTTCCCACTGTCTGTACCTCTCATGCCTATTTTTTATTTAGTATTGGAGATTAAGTAAAAAAACTGTCATCGCCATCTTTTAGAAAAATGGTTATTAGTAGGAGACAGATATAATGAAAGCGTTGTAAGAATAAACGATTTCATGCCTAAAAAAGAAATTATTTGTATGCAGTAGGAAGTAGGAATACAATCTATAAGAGAAAGTTGTTTTAATATTAATAATGATTATTAGGGCTAGGTAGGGCTTCCAGGTCGTTACCATAAAATATTTTTACTTTCATTCCTCCATTCGCTAGTTTTCACATTTTATTTTAGGATTTACAACTCCTCTCATACTAAAACAAGGCACCTCCGACTCCTCTCTCTTCTTTAGTTTCACCAGTACCTTTCCCCCAGCCTACTAACTTTTTTTTACCTTTTATGCTAAAGCAGTGGATTTAATTTTTCGAGAACATCTAGTAATGGATTAACATCAAAAGGGTAGTCTGAGTCTGAATCCTGGCAAAAGAGTCGCTAGATGATTGAATGAAAATTATCATGAAAAAAGGCTGAGCTGAGTCGGGCTTGGCTCAGATTCAGGCAACCTGAGAGAGTGAAGTGTGATCATAGTAATGTTTAGATAGGATGAGAGCTTGTCTGAAAATCTCATGTTTTCTCTCTGAAAAACTTTTTCTTCTGAATGGCGCAGTAAATTAAAATGAAAAGTTTACCTCCAAACTTGAAATGGAAATACCTAAGCAAGGTTTTAGATGCAGGGTGGAAATGAATTTCCAAAATCGAATAAAATAACTGAACATCAGAATTGGAAACAATTCAGCCACAAGTAATAATGAACATGTTTGTTTGGGATTGCATAAAACACCGACGATGTCGTCGCCAGTGCTTCCGTAGAACTTCACAATCTTCTTTAATGTGGCGCGTGACTACTATTGCGTCGCATGTTTTCTGCTTTATTCGATACTACTGACTGAGAGGAGCTGTTGGGGAGCAAAGTTAATTTTCATCTTGAAACGTGAAAAGATGCAGGAGAAAGTGTTCCTTTGTTGGGTAGTCATGATGCGAGCGAGCGGTGGTACTGGAGGATATTAATGAAATTTGATTTGAGTTTATTGTTTCAGTCGAGTTGAGGAGAAGTAATTTCAGCACTGATCTCTTACATGTAGCGCTCTTAATATAATAATGAAAGTTTTTGTTTACAGAATTCAATCTATGTATTTATCATGATAAAAAAATGAAATTCAGGACTCCCACATTCCTTCACTCCACCTTCAGTTACATTAGTCTGACTGGTCCTGATTGTTTACAGTTCTAATTTACGAGAAAATATTTTAAGGACCTTATCGTTTTTTGTTTAAATTATGTATCATTAGTCTTTTTTGAAACTTGAGTGTTCTTAAAAGTTGAGTTCTTCTGGAACCTTTTTACAGTTTTCATCGAACATGTGTGGAAGTGGTGTAAGATTATGAGAGAGGATGTCTTGGGTGAACATACAAAATCACTTTCTTACTTTGAAACGGAAGAAAGTTTCCGTAATTCCTTGAATTTGACAGTTTGAGCTGTTTTGTTTAACTTTCCAAGCGCATCACTTTCTGGAAACATGACATACTGTCGACTGTTCCTCGGATGTTGCCTAAACTCCACACTTTCAAATCCGAAGTGTGGTTGAAGCTGCTGGTATGTCTATGATCCTCTCAATAAAAAAAATGGTTCGTCCCTTCCGACACCATCATCCTTTCCAAGGGTGGTTGATAATGTTAGCGGGTGAAACTAAACTGCACAAATATTTTTTCTCATTTTGCTCTATTATAAAAATAGAACATTCCAGGAGGAAAAAGTCGTGCTTCATCCGCCCCAGCATTTTAGCTTGAGCTTTTTTTGTTAGTAAACACAAAAACCAAAACCGTACTAAAAGTGACAGTTTCGGTAGGCACGGAAAAATATGGGGGAAAGGAGACAGACACATCTGGGAAAATGGATCGATCTATATCCATCCTAAAACCATTCATCCATCCATCCTTCCGTTGCTCCCCTCCACTTTCCCCTCTTTTACAAATATAATACCTCCAGCAGTCAAGATTTTTTTCTCACTCTATTGCCAAACACAAGCATCACATCAGAAGAATCGAGTAGAAGTAGCAGAAATGGCGATGGTGGTTGGAACGGTGGTTGTATTACTATGGCTTTATGTGGAACTAGTTAGTTTCTCTATGGGGAAGTATAACTTGACTGCATCATCAACTAACGCTGCGGGACGCAATGTTTCTTGTACTGGTTCATCCTCACTTTTTCTCAGGGAGATCTAAATGATGCACTTGAAAAATAAAGTTTGGGAGAAAAGAGAGAAATGGTTGTCAACCGAATGAACCAACTACCAACCCTCCACTCCACTTCTTCCCCTCGTGTAAGGCTACATACTACATGCAACAAAGGCGCGACAGATTCCATCCTCAGATATTTTGGCTTGGATAAAAAAGTAATAATGAAACTTGCTTGGGGTCGGTCGGTCGACCCAATATGCTTTTTATGTATTTATCTGTATTCCATTGCCAGATGCTTTTTCTTCCTGTAAAATGCATAAATGATTCCGGGAACATAATATCCATCGTTCCTCTTTTTCCCCATCGACTTTTAAGACGTTCCCTTCAAATGGCAAAAATGGTTTATGCGAAATGGGCTCCCATTCACTAATGTGAGTTTACTGCTGATATTTAGAGCAATATTACTCCATAAAGGTAGCAAACATGAATAAAATACAAAAAAATGGTTCTAGTCAAACTACCAAAATCATAATGGAATGGCATTGATCCGCATAGCGGAGTTTAGAGAAACTTATAAAACGACGCGTTTTGCACATTTTTTACTGCCGGCTCACGTTAGAATTTTAAAGTGCGTTTCAGAACAAATGTTACTTCAAAATAAACTGCTGTTGGCTGTTGCTGATTTTTTTCCGTTGCAGTGGCATTTGCTTCCCCTAGTCTGAGTTCAAAGAAAGAATCGCAACACGAGGTGAAGTCGTATTATGCTTAGGAATATATAGTATCTTCTGCGCATAAAACGCTTCTAAAAGCGAGTGGAAGGTGACGGAAACACTTCCGCAGAAGAACCACTTGAGTCTTCGACGCGACTGCATTTTTCCCTATTCGCATCTACAAGCGGAAACAGTTTGTGCCAAAGACATTCAGCCGTCTGAATCTTTATGATGCTGAAAAAAAGAATTTTGAAAGTAGACAACCTAAAAAGGTTTCCCATAAAAATTCCAGGAAGACATTTTGAATGCTATCTGCCATTTTCACAGATTTACAAAGGCTTAATTTACTTTCACTCTACTACAAAATTGAATTGCGTCTGCCATTAAAATTATGTTTACTCAAAATTGTGCTCAAAACTTTTGACCGGTACACAACTTTTTTAGAATCAAAGCAATTTGTTTCATTAAGGGCCTTTCACTTTAGTTCACATATGAAGTTCAAAATCAAAGTCCCAAATTTTCTTATCATCTTTTCTTTGACCAATGGCCTCTTCCTTTAAATGCATCTCTCGGGTACGAAAATGTTTTTACAGTATACCCAGAATACCTTTAGCTCGGGCCAAGTATGAAGCCGACAAAGGAAACAGAAATGAAACCAGAATGTCTAGCGACGCTGAGATCCTCTCTAGCGAAAAAGTTTTTCACTGGAGGAAAGAACAAAGGTTGGAAGGAGAACCGCTCTCGAAAGCAGCTACTTTATGGTATTCCTGTGTTTTTCCACCTTGAAACACATTCATTTTCCCAAGCATCATCAGCGACACACTTCGAAAGCCAACCTTTTCCATTCCTTTCAGGGAACGAGTTAGTGTTTAGTTGGATGAAAGAAAATAAATAAATGTTTTACCGCCACCACTACTTCAACCACTACCGCTGAAGAATGGGAGAAAGCAGCGGCTCCATCAACTTTAAAAAATTTCCAAAGATAAACTCCCACAGCATGGAGCAAGCCACCACCATTATTGCTTCTGTGAAGAGCGGTTCATTCTATATTTCATGCTATAACTTTTGTTTTTGTCTTCCACGAGTACATGTAAAAACCAACATTCTTCTGAAAAAATGCATGTGTTTTTGCTGTTATGTTGCTGTTTACATTAACGCAGCTTGTTTCAAGTTTCTTCGTCTTTTTTGGTATTCAAGATAATGTATGTCTTCCCGTTCCAGCAAAATGACTGTTATTTTGGAGACTCAAGTCATAAGAGAAGAACATGAAAGCTGAACACCATGTGCAGATAAAAATACGCGAACGTCTCTCTCTTTCTCTTGCCATTCTTCTTTTACAAGACGTAAGACAACAAAAGAGGCAGAATAAACTGGAGAAAATATTGAGGAAGTGAGTGGAGAAAGGGCCGTTATTTTACTACTTGTGAACTGAATGAGATACAAAAGGCATAAAAAAGGACGTCTATCTACAGTTAAACGGGACTCCAAAAAAGAAAAAAAAATGAATGCTTGCATGAGGTTCTCAGCAGAATGGCAATGGCAATAATAGCAACTACTAAGGAAGATACATGATCCTACTTGAGGAAACTCGAGTCAAGAAAAAAGAGGCTTTTTCTCTATAACTTTGCAATAAATGTAAAGAAAATGATCAAGTAAAGCTTTGCTTACGAAGAACAAGATACACTTGAGCAGGAGCAGAAGTGGAGGAATGATGGAATGAAAGAGTAAAAGAATCTGCAACAATTCTTCGTCTTCCCCTCTCGGTTTTTATTAAAACTAAACGAAAAAAATGTCCTGAGTTTCTTTGAAAAACTATTTTAAGTTTATCCCCTGAAAGGGTTACGTTTCGTTAAGACACGACGTGAACGAACGAAGGTGCAAAAGAAATATGATGGTAGCAAGATCAGCAAGTAAAGAGTTTTGGGTTGGGTTTCTACTGTATTCACGGAGACAGAATCGGAACCATTGCAAACTTTCAAATTAATTTGATTCCATTGAACATTCATCATGTTAACTTAAGTGCAGGTAGGCACTTTAAAATCTTCATTTCAAAGTTACATCTAGTCATTCTGATTCCTTTTTGCAGAAAATACTTCAAATACATCAAAAGCATTTTTACTATTTCCAGGAATACGAAAGCGAAATTAAAACAGCAATTGTGGCTTGGCTTTTCTTTTTGTCGTTCGTGGGTCTTATGGAAGGCAGGACTCTTTTGAAGTTACACTTTTTTTGCAAGTAACTTTCTTCCTGATTTCCTTTGATCTCAAATGAACGATAAGAAAGAGAAAGATAGCGTTTTTCATTACCTCCATTATTCCTTTCCCCTCTAAATAGGTAGTTGTAGATGGAACTCGTTGTCGGTTGAATCGAAAGAAGTTAGATGGGAGAAAGGAAAATCATGTCCGGAATGAAGATATGTGCACATTTATGCGACATGTGTGTACTTGCATTTACTCCATCGTCAAGAGATGATGATTGTGATAGCGAGCTGCTGCTGTTGCTGCTCTGGCGCAAATCATGATGTAACTGAATGGAAGGGCAAGCCAAGCTGTATTTTAAACAAGAGAAGAGCGAAGTTAGTGAACCATGCATTACGTCTTCTTCAACAATATCCATATCCATTACCATAAAACGCGCAATAATCCAAATGGCGAGAGAAGGACAAACATTTGGATGGGGATAATGGAAAGTCACAAAATGAAAGTTCACCTACAACAACAACTACTCTACTTTACCAGACTACTTTTACCTGCCTTTCATAATGCCAGAAGTGGGACGGTATTATTTGAACCATAAAGTTTACGTGCACTTGTTGGTCGATGGTGTCGTCAAATGAAGTCCTGCTTCGTCTTTGAATGCATCCAGTTAAAAGTTATGCGAGAAGTGGGACGGTATTATTTGAACCATAAAGTTTACGTGCACTTGTTGGTCGATGGTGTCGTCAAATGAAGTCCTGCTTCGTCTTTGAATGCATCCAGTTAAAAGTTTCTAAAGGACATTCTGTTAATTACTTCCTAGTTCCTAGCCACTTTTACTCCACATGATATTAGCATCCCTTTTTCAGTTTTTCACCTCAAATGGATGACGATGAGCTCCAATCCCTGGGGGTAGCTCCTGTAAAAGGCCAGATTTAACGGTCGGTCATATGATGCCATTAATAAGTACAGTTGCGAAGCGCTTGCAATATGACACCGAGCCAACTGTAATCTTTCCTTCATTCTCAGATTACTATTTTCCCATTATGCGCATTTGGAATTCACTCGAGTCTTTGAAGTAGGAGCTGACACACTAAACATTAGAATTAGCTAACAGTAACTTACGTAAGTACCGAAGTACTACTGTATTCTGTGTAGTCCAATAAGAGGTCGCTCCCTATCTCTATTGTTATTGTATTTTCTTAAAAAAATTGAGTCAAATTATACAATCCATTGCACCTTCTTATAACCTTTCATGAGCTTAAATCCTCGAGTAAATCTTGCTGGAATCTAAGACGAATAGTCTTAAGAGATATGCTTAGTTATATTAAAGGCATCCTGGCTTTCTCTATATCACTTTCATTTGTCCCCCAACCTGAAGCCTAAGCTTGTTTTTAACGTTGTGAGCATGGCATTGAGGCAGAGCTAAGTTCTACCTAATGCAATGCAATGCTGGAATCAGGACGGAAGCAAATGGCTATATGAAGTGATATCCGTAGCACAGGCATATTCACTTTCTCCCCTCATTCTCCAGCAGAAAGATCGCTCTCTCCGTTTCCAACTCTCCTTTTCAGTCGACTCCAGCCAGTGCAGTACAAACTGCAAAGTAGGAAAACTTTGTACCTACTAAGCTTAGCGCAGCATAAGTAGGTATTGACTCCCATCATACCTCACAAGCAATTGCAATATCATTACTTGTTTGTTTCCAGATGTGAGCAGGAAAGGAACTGGAACCGATTTTCAAAAGAGTGTTTCCCCTCATCTCATATCACTCATATTCTTCAATCTGACCATTTCCGTTGTGGCTGTTGGCTCGTGCCCGTGCATCGTGTTCTCCTCTTGTTTGTGTACATAATCACGTAATATTTAAGGATTAACATAAAGATACTTTCCCTTTCCATGGAACTTAATTCGTGCTACATGAGCGTGGTCTCTTCCATCCAGAACGCTTTCCTGACTTTCTACCTGAGCATTGAATAGGAAGTTGAAACAGTGTTTGTACAAAAAAAAGAACTTGTTTGTTTATCGACGATAAAAAAGGTAAACACGAACGATTTTGATACGTTCTTCACATTATCATAATCTTTCCATGGCCATTACATAATAAATGCAAGTCCATTTATGACTCTTATCTCTACAGGAAAAGTATTTTGTGCAAATAATAACTCTAACTGAAGCAGTGCAAACACTTAACTAGTTGCTCACTTATTTTGCAAAATGAAGCTAATATAATTTGTGTGATTGGAAAATGGAACTTGTATAAACAATATCCGGAAAAATGGTGCGATTTGTTAAGAACGAGAAACCGCACGCGCCCAAGATGGACTTGGAAGTAATCAATAATAACAATGACATTGCTCATACAAAAGTTCCAAGTCCACCTGATTTTGACTCTGACTCAAAATCCAGTTGTCCATGTAATGATAAATTATTGAACGAAGAGAACCCCACGGACTTCTCGATTCGAAAATCCTTCTTCAAACGTGAGACCAAAAAATGTGAGAGGGAGTCGAATCGAAATCGGGGGAGGAAATTTAAGAGTTATTTTGCCAAATTAGTTAAGTTTTCGAGACAAACGTACAATGGAATGGAGAAAGGACTATGTTTCTTAGGATTATTGGTACTTTTAATTGTTACTGATGGAGGCGTTGGAGTAGCTGCGTGCCAGCAAACTGTCGGAAGTCCCAATAATGAAGTAATCAGTGACAATTTCGATAACTCGTTGAACCTAGCCAGTAACTCGATTGTAGGTGGAGTGGGCTCAAACATTGTCGATGGACAATTGAGCACGGACACGAGTAGCAGTAATTTGAATGTGGTGTCGATCACTGGCCATCAAAATAGTAATGGTCAGAATGATAATAGCGGTGGTGAAATTAGTGGTTCAACTCCTTTTGGCAGCGGCAGTGGTCTACCTCCTTCTAACAGGAATGAGAAACAGCCTGGTCTACTTTGTCCAGACATTTATCCAGTAAGTATATTTATCTCTACTGATTTCTTTAGGTTCATGATTTTACTGAAATATGTATGTTTCCAGGTAGAGAGCTTCCCTCCAAAGGCTCCAATTATCCCTGATTTTTTCACCGTAGCTGTTGAAACTATCTACTTGAAGGTAAGGTATTTTAATTGAATTTCTGTTAACAGAAAAATTAATTTCCTTTTTTTTCTTGTTTCTTTCTCGTTGTTTACTATGTTCATGCATAATTTATGTAAAATGAGTTCATCAGGCCATCAATGTGACGAGAACCATTTGGTGGCATTAATTCATTATTCATAAAGGCATTTTAATAGCTATGCTCTAAATATTTAAGTACCTAAATGCAAATATTTGTGTGATGGCGATGATCACCTAAAAAGTCTAAATGTAACATATTCGCCTTTTCAGGAGCAAAAACGCCAAGTCTGGAATTTGCATGTTGATCGCGCAGAGAAAATTGTGGTGCATAAAATTGACATGCCCAACAATGGCAAGCGATATGAATGGTTCTACACAAAAATAGTTCGTGATTTCAGATCAGGTAAGCGCAAAATGAAATACCTACCTTTTCTATTGTAGTATTTGTCACATTGCTTCATGTCATCGTCTACGCAATCTATTACCTCTGTCAAAAAGCTAGATTCCTACATTTTTCCATTTCCCATTCCAATGCTACCAAAGATAAGCACCCGTGACGTATTTATAGTATCGTTATTCGTAAAAGCTGTTCTGCCCAACTGTAAAAAAATTCTCATTTTTTTCTCGCTACGAAGGGCTCGAGTTCCGTATTTCGAATGCGAAGGATTCAGCGGACTGCGTTGTAGAGCCGATCAGCACGGAATTCGAGCTGACATCCCTCAATTTAAAGAGATTTATGCTGGAACATGCGAAGCTTCTCTTGAACTTTGACCCTTCGTTTGTGGCGTATTGGGGAAAGGCAAGTTACTTTTTTTCCCTTCCTCCGTATTTTACAGTATTTTAAGATAAAAAGTATGAAAGCGTTAAATGTACATAGAAATTACGCATTGTGCCCCAACATACCATTAATTATAACAAATGAATACATCATAAAACAATTGCTTCATCCAAAAATATCTGACAGCGACAGCAGCATCCACATCACATCAAAAGATCCTTTTCTGGTAACTCATTATTACCCAAATCATTGCAAAATTTCATGGTCTGGTATACATACATACTTTTAAGGTATCCAATTAGGCCTTAGCTGAACCTCCCCAATTTGTAGTTTTGTGTGGGAACTTCTTTCCTAGAATTACTATTTGGTGTTGTCGGTATAGATAAGTAGGAATGTATGCATGCATACATGCATATAATTAACCGGGTTTGAGCTGTATGGCACCACTGGAAACTTTCACTTTTCACTTGACAAACATCCTTTCACTTCCGCAAACTATTTCACATCAGTAACACCCCTGCCTTTTCTATACATTCCTTGTCCTATTTATCAAACATAAAATTGCTGTTATAAAGCCTCTCACACCTATATCACATAACCTTTTTCTCGTGAATATTCATGCTCATGATTCATGATGAATTTAACGGGCGCACCAAGTCAGACGAGTACAAAAAATTGTGAAATGTGCGGCTCCTCTCTGTCACTGTTTACATTCCGCATATCCGTTCCCCTGACATGACAGGCCAAGACGAGATTTCATTTGATATGGGCTTAGGTACATCTTTACCTACTGTACCCTTTTCCAACGAAAAAAAATCATCGTAAGTAACAACAAATATGTACATTTAGAAAAAATGAATATTATGTTCATTAGAAAAGTGGGACAAACTATAGTTTCTAGCTTTTGAAAACATAACCGAAGAAATATGATCCCTGTATGTCCATGCATGTCAAGCCGTATATTTTCCTTGTTTTATGACGTGGTTTGCTTTCATAGCGAGTGGAAAGTAAATTGAAACAATGAATGCTACCTACGTTCTTACATATCACGTCTGCCTATTACAATATTTCTCTCTAGCTGCCATTTTGACTTTCATGCAGTTGAGATGTGTTATTGTACATTTTTGTCACTTTATTCTACTCTCTTGTTTTGTGAACATGCCTAGTGGTTACGTACATTTCCATGCCGTAACGAGATGAAGCCACTTTTTTTGTTATGAGAGCGTGTCAAAAGCAACTCTTGAAAAGTAAACTTTTTCTTTCTAAATGCTGCCAGCTAAAGCACTTTGTACTAATAAGCGATACATAACTTTTTGCAAACTTTCTCCAACAAAAAGTTTACCATTTTCAAAAGCTACGTATTTATACATGTGTGGAAGTTATAATACTTGCATATTGTTCGTTTTCTGTTATCACATCATCTTGTCTTCTCAAAGGGAGCCAATAAATGTACACATGTAAAAGAAGCATGCAAATTATTAGTACTAAATATATATGTACATATTAGGTTCTTTATTCGAATCAAACGAGTGAGTAACATAATATACCTAATGAATACAATATACACAGCATAAAAGAAACTTTTTCCTTTCGTTACTCTT
>JAHZNI010000294.1:0-45494 GCA_027744415.1 Seira ritae
AACCGCCCTCGCGAGCAAGAAGTTGTATTTTTTCAAGGTAGCGTTTTTGCCATTCTTCAAATTCACCTTCACTCCTTCTGACCTGCCTAGACAATGTAGGGCAAAAGACTTGAAGGAGTGCTAAAGCAAGTAAACTCGTTGCAAAACTCCTCATTTTTCAAGTTCGACTGTTCCAAACGACTATCAAATTTCAACTAAAGAATTTTAGTTGAAAATCTGACAGAAAACTTCCAAAATTCAAGAAACGGAATTCAATATATCATCTCAAGGATTTTGTCTAAATGCAACTGATATACATACAATTGCGTTAACAAGCTAATTATATATCAGATCAAAAAATGCATGTTTTTGCAAAAAAAAAAACATTCATCATGAACTGAACTTGTATTTTCCGTTTAAATCACATTTAAATATTAAGCTCATTCATGGCGATCTCTCCAGTGCTTCGGTTTTTTGCACCAGACGTGCATAATATGAATAATTACTGACATCCACAGCCGTAACGTTATCTGCGGTTATCATTAGATCTTGTGGTTCAAAACTTTTTTCATTTCATAATCATGAAACTTGCCTACCTAGTAAATAGTAGCAAAAGAACCATACACCGTTACAAAACTCATAACGGCTTGCTTGCCAGCGAAGTGAATTTATGGACATGGATGAACGATTTATCCTTTAACACAGCAGTGAAAAACGTAAGGATTCCACTATCTAAGTGTAAGAGGAAAATCGACAAATATCTTACTCATCTTCAGGTAAAACTGATGTAATTACAAAGAATTCACAAATCCATGGGAAATTTAATGTAGGCAGTCTTAGCACTACTTGCCGACTGTCGACAAGTGGCTTACCTTGAAAGAAAATATTACATGCGGAACTTTTTGTTTCGACTTTTGGGATGAAAATTAGAACTATGTACTTTAAATTGGCCAAAGGGTAATGTGCAATTTTAATTATTAACACGTTATTGCACCCAACTGCACCAATCTTAGAACGTACCTTATCTGTCTCGTGAATCTTAATTCTAGATTCTCTTGGATTTAAGTCGTGTTTATTGCTTTATTTGTCAGTGCTCAAAACAAAACGAGAGATATCGTTTTGAGTACCAGAAGTTTTCCCAAAGTACCGATGCGGAATAATATAAATACGGAGGTGTCATGTCATGTCATGTTTGCTGCTAATTTACGTAACATGTTACTGAGGTGCACGAGACGGTGCATTTTTGATGAGATGAGATGCATTATGCATTTAATGCTGTAAAATGTGAGATTTCTGGAGTTTTCACCTTTCCTCCTCTTTTATGTAGTAAATCAATTTGTGTTTTTGTTTCTTCCCAGAAGATTACAATACCTCTTTGATGTTATGCATTATTTTTTTAGAATATTAAGCGACTTATTTTATCGTGACTTGTACCAAGTTTGAAACATTTATTATTGATAAAATATTTCCTTGTTACTTGCATCACTCTGTTAGTGCACATGCATAATAAGGAAAAATAAAAATGAAAAAATACGACCAATCTAAAAACTCTCAACTACAGAAAGAAACTTAATTTATTCTTTCGTTCAATTTCAACAAGTTTTATTAGTTTTCTGAACACATACGATATTTTATAGCTTAACTAAGACTAGTTGGGAGACATTGAGTAAAAATGTGTTTATAAATTATTAGCTTTTCTCTTTTGGTAATTCGCATTTAAATGCCTTTGCAAACTGTTTAGAGTATTTCAATGGAAGCGTTGCTCTGGTCGTTCCAGAGCTGTGGTCTCCGAGCATATCGTTATACCTATCCTGAATGTCCTTGTTGTCACACCACATCTGAAATATGAGTTTAATTAATTGAGGAAGTCATAATTTGCATGCATTCACCATCTTAATTGTAGAGTAAATATTTTTGTCATGTACATACATTTGCATATTTCATGTAGAACAATTGTTGAGGAGTGAACTTTTTCAAGCCAGGTAGAATTTTCTCCTTTTCACCCTTCTTTCTCAAATCCTTCAGATACGTTTGATATGAATGGTAACTTATGTAGACTGCTAGGATGTCAGCAATGTCCTCATTAATTGTTTTCCAAGGATCGATTGTTTCAGCCGAAGTCTCTGAGAGGGGATAAGGCTCGCTTCCATATTGATCGGCAACCTGTTGTACCCACTCGTAGTACTTCTTCAGACTTGCTTCGTCCCAGTATTCCTTGTCATTTTCTCCGTCTTTGTTGAACATTCGACCTGAAATGACAAGGTACGTAACTTTTACTTGTTCTGTTCAAAAATATGCATCCATTCAAATTTTGGTTTTAGTAAACTTGCCGATTATATCGAAACTGTGTCCAAATTCATGAGCCAAGATCATTCCTAAGCCTCCAAAGTTCATGAACCTGAAATAAGGAAAAAGATTACATATATCAATGGAATAAAATTGAGAAATGAAAGCTATGAAGAGAAATGAATTCATACCCTGGTCTATCTACGCCAAATATTGGTTTTTGAATAACTCCGGCCTCCACACCTAAAATTAACAGAAAAGAAGATAACTTAAGAGGAAATTAGTAAATTGTTAAGATCATTTCAGTTTTTTTAAATTACGAGCTTCATTGATGGCTTTATGGTACTGAGCCTGAACCGTTGCAGGATAGTGGTTCCATTCTACATCATACCTTCAAGGTCGAACATTGATATAAGTACATATTATTTGGAATACTGTATAATAATGAAGATACGTTGGCACCTTTGTTATTTTGTATTGTATTTTGTCGTCTATACTTACAGCGGAAATCCTTTCCAAGTAGTTAAATTATGATATTTATAACTCCAAGATCTCTTCTTCGCCAATCTCCACATATTCAAGGCCAAATAGTTCAGCGGGTACGAACTACTCTTATTAGTTGATAGCTCCAACTAATTGTAAGAAAATTACTTAGGCTTACAGTTTGATTTCAAATTATTCATAACTTCTCATTGATTTACCCCGTCAAAGAATGCAGCCAACTTTTCCTTATTCTTTATCCATTTAGGGTATGCGATAAATGTTTTCACACTTTTAATTTTTTCAATAAGGAAATCCTGAGTTTTCTCTTCCATCCAATGAGTCTTTCTTATCACGTCAATATAGCCTCTTTTGATGTTGTTCACGAGTTCTTTGATCTGTTAATGATCCAACCATTGTAAATTAATTATGAAAAATTGTACATTTTAATTTAATGAATTAATTAGTTTCATTGCATACCACTGGGGTAACACTGTCATTATAATAGGTACTGATGTATGTAGCGCCTAATGCATAGCCAAACGCTTCTTGCACCCCCGCCAAACAAATTTCCTTACGGTCGCTGTAAATGTAGAAGTATTAATTCATAATACGAGTAATTTAGTACAAACAATTTTATGAAGCTTTTGATGTAATTACCCGGACAGCTCCACACATTTAAAGCTATTCTTATCATCCAACAGGGTTGTTGCCTCTTGAAGCAGCGTCGAAACAAGCTGAAATTGCAACAGGTTAGATGCTGCCCATCTATCAATTTTTTGCTTGCTCGTCTGGAATACTTGGACCATGGTCAGAACAACCATAGTCTTCTGAAAGGAAACTTTTATTTGGAGTTCTGGTGTAACGTCGATACTATCAGCTCCTTTAAAGACTCGTTTAAAAAAGCTTAGCCAGTCAACATCCATCTCAATTTTAGCTTCATTGAAGTAGGTATCCGTCATGTTTTGCAGTTCCTCTACAGTAACCACTTGAGCTTCTTCCTGAATGATTGTGGAACTAGAAATGTTCGCCATTAGGCTTAACATGGGTACGATCTGTTCGATTCTAACGGGCTTTTTTCGACCAAGTTTCTTCTGTATGAGCATGAGCATCGAAAATTAAATCTTTACTGGAAACATGCCATATGGCTCGACCAATATTTAACTGTTCCAAAACAAGACAATTCAAAATTAACGACTTTGAATGGCTTCCTTAATGTATTTTAGCGTTTTGAAATTAAAAATCTTTATATTCACCTCGATTGGACCTAACTTCTTGAAAAATTCTGGGACACTAACTTGTAGAAGATATGGAGAGAATCCAGGTCTTTCAATTCGGTTTAAATCTGTAAATAAAAATTTTCCGTTTTACCTTTCTGAGGTTATGATATGATTAGTCATGAATGAGTATTTACAAGGTTAGATTTATATTACCGGCTAGTAAATGTAGCCAGTTGAACTTCTCGCCGGGATCTTTGTTGGTTAATACCGGCCAGTTCCCGTATTGCCCCGAGAATCGCATTATGTCTCTTAAGTCACTGTCATCGGCTTGAGCTGAGAAAACATAGCAAAACAATATGCAATTTATTCTGGCTCTGAAAATTCAATACATTTATTTAATTAGGTAATGGCATAATAAAATGTGTGATTTAAACCTTTATGTAAGCATTGATAGAAATGAGTTTGAGCCTCTTTGAACATCACATCATCCTCATGCGCTCCAGTGTTGTCTTCCAGCAAAGCTGCGACAAAAGATTATGTAGTGACATCAAATTGTTTCTGCATTCGGCGTACTTATCACTTGTGAATGATTACCGAAAATTACCTAAAGTTTGTTTCTCGACCAATTTAATAAGCCTCTCCAACTGATTGATATTATCCGGCCCATTGACTCGCCGATGACATGCAAATTCCAGCCACCGTTTGGAGTCGCAAGGATTGATACTAAAATTGGTGCTTTGCATAACCTCTAGAGCTGTTTTTAAAGATGAATTCAGAACTGTTACCTATTTGCTAATATGATAAATCGCGATTATGCATGAATTATTTTTAAAAGAATTTTAACTGCACCTGATTCCAAGCAATCGATCGAGTAGCAAACTTCCTCATCATATTCGGTTATAGACTTCCAATCTTCTTCCGGCAAACCTCCTTTCCTAGCCAAAACCTGTATTTCCTCCAAGTACCTTTTCTGTGCCTCAGTAAGGCCAGCATTTTCACACTTTTTCGATTCCTGTCTTGGAAGCCTCCGAGAATGTACATCAGCCACTTGCGTGAGAATACAGGAAACACTAATTAGCACCACTAAATGCACTTTCAGCATATTTCTCAGTATGCTCAAATAAATTATTAAATATATGTAGCAAGCAATAAATGACAACGGTAGGAACTGTTCACAAAACGTGAGCAGGCATTTCGTCAACCACCTGCTAAATTTAGCTTTTCAATTTCAAAATATGAGGCTCTGTGTTAAACGATTCGCACAATTAAAATAGTTTACTGTTACTTTTCCAGCATTGTGCCAACGTCTGATCAACTTGAGCAACATGCTATGAAGCATTCGCAATACATGGTTCCATGATTCCTAATTATTTTGATATTTCGTTTTCTTACAATGATGTATGCAAGCAATGGATCCATTATATTCATGAATCATGAAGCTTCTACGTGGATGTTAATGGCTTAAGATTTTTTTCAAAGCAATCATCTTCGATATCGTATCAATCATCATTTCCGTGATATGCTTCAAATTTTCTGCAAGTACTACATGGAATCTCAAAAATAAATAATAAAAATGGACGAAATTTTCAGGAGAGCACAAACACGCATAAAATTGATCCAGGTACGAAAGAAAAAACAGTCAAATTACAAGTTTGCCATTCGATGTATGCATTATTGGGTTCCTAACTTAAATGCTGGAACAAGCATGAAACATTGATTTTTTGCCACCCCCGAACATGCTAATTACATTATTAAACATAAATTCGATGTATGCATTATTGGGTTCCTAACTTAAATGCTGGAACAAGCATGAAACATTGATTTTTTGCCACCCCCGAACATGCTAATTACATTATTAAACCTATATGTGGAAATTAAGCAAGCAGGTGCTTAATAGTGGAGTTGATGTACTATACTGCATTTTTTATCATTTTTTTTGTCGTGGTTGAATGCTCCTTAACTTCTCGCAGCAATAAAGCCCATGAGTAAGTATATATGCATGATGAGTATGAGTGACGCAGAGTTTGTTTCAGTTACTTACCTTGCTTGTTAAACGATGTTGGGTGCATTTTAAGTTTCTCGAATTTGAAGACGTTGTGTTCGGGTGGTCTATGGCCATATTTTTTAAAAGGATATTTTTTCTGGAATTTTTTAAATCCCTTATGAGAATGCTTTTTTAATAAACATACAAAAAGATCTCAACGTTTATTTCTTGACTTTTTTCGATTAGGTTAATCATTTAAACACCTCAGTAAGTTTTAATCATCGTTGTATTGGGATATGACTTGATTTATCCAAATTTTTTACTCCACTACCACTAACAATAACTATACATTCAGTTATAAGGTATTGCTAACAATAAGAAGTAATCCGATGATTCGACTAGGTTCGAGCGTAATTCTGACAAGCTCATGCTTCAATGAATGAATGTTTTTACCAGAAAGGAAGAAATCGAACAATTTGGGATTCTGGGGAGTAATAGCAAGTTTATGGAGAATAATTCATATGAAAAACTACATGGCGTAATTTTAGATTATCAAAATACGCCTACCTAAAATGCACAAAAATGAGGATATGGAAATTCATAAGTGGATTAAATTATCATTAATCATGTATACTTCGGAACAATAAGTTGTATTACTTATTTACGGTACATTTTTCATGCATTTTTCCTTTGTTCATTCATGCATTCATTTCTAACGAACGATCGTAATGCGACGATGATGTTCGCGCATAACCCCATCAAAGAGCCGGTTTCGGACTTCGTTTTGCTTGCGTAAAATATTTTTGTTTTGGTTTGGATTGTGAAGTATCCAGCTCAGCTTCAACTTGAAGAACACGAGTTCGGTTGTCGGCAAATTGATTTCTGTTAAATAATATTTCTGTTTAGCACAGTTTAGCATAATATAATTCATGGACAAATAAAAACGGCATAATTAATTCACTTTAATTACTGTGATCTGAATTTTAATTTATATACGTTAATTGGGTTAATTGTTAACAGTGAAGTTTTCTAAAACTAAGTGCGTGAAATTGTAAAAACAAATGAAGGTATTTCCTAAAGACAGCACCTGGTATTATTGTAATTAAAATGTCTGTGGTAATCGAAACAACACTTGGAGATTTAACTGTGGATCTCTACGTCGATGAGAGACCTAAAAGTGAGTGAAAATGAAACACACTACAAGTTTTCATGTAGATCTGTCTGTCAATGTCAATCCTATGTCATGACTTACCATTAAGGTTGCAAGCATCACATCACATTAACTTTTTATTCTGTTTTGCAGGTTGTACAAACTTCTTGAAACTGTGTAAACTGAAGTATTATAACTTCAGTTTATTCCATTCGATCCAAAGAGGTTTTATCGCTCAAACTGGGGATCCTACTGGAGCTGGTCGTGGGGGAGAATCCGTTTATGGGTAAATAATATTCAATCAATATTTTTGCTGGTGTTTATACGATTCAAAATTAAAGGCTTCGTCATAATCTGTTATTTTCCTTTCGATTTGAAGACTGATGTACGGAGAACAAGCCAAGTATTATGAGTCGGAGAAGGTTCCAATTATCAAGCACTCCAAGCGAGGACTAATATCAATGGTAAATTATGGCGATCAAATGCTCGGTTCCCAGTTTTTCTTCACCCTCGGCGATAAATTAACGTATTTAGACGAGGAACATTGTGTATTTGGGGAAGTCGTCGAAGGTTTTGATGTGCTTGACAAAATTAATGAAGCTATTTGCGATGGGGAAAATCGGCCGTACCAAGACATTAGAGTAACTCATACAGTGATTCTTGACGATCCGTTTGATGACCCCAAAGGACTTGAAATTCCTAGCAGGTCTCCTTCACCTACTGCTGAGTGTTTGGATGTAAGTCTTTGATGTTAATAAGTTACCAATTATGTCAACAAAGTTTGTTAGGTGGATCGTTTGTTAATAATTTATTTGGTTTCTATTATAGAGTGGAAGAATTCGGGCAGACGAAGAAATTGATGACACGAAGGGAAAGTCGATGGAGGAACTAGAAGAAGCTATTCAAGAAAAAGATGCGAAAGCCAGAGCTACTATTTTGGAAATGATTGGAGATTTACCAGATGCCGATATAGCGCCCCCAGAAAATGTTTTGTTCGTTTGCAAATTAAATCCAGTTACTACAGACGAGGACCTAGAAATTATATTTAGTCGATTTGGTAAAATTAAGAGGTAAGATTATTTTATGATTTGTTCTTTTTCGCGGATTTCATGAGATGTAGTGGAGGTTATTGCTTATTAATAATTTTTCTTTTACCTTTTAGTTGCGAAGTAATTAAAGATCAGAAATCCGGCGAATCCCTTCAGTATGCTTTCATTGAATTTGAGGACAGAAAGGCATGTGAAGATGCTTATTTTAAAATGGACAACGTGCTAATTGACGACCGAAGGATCCATGTTGATTTCAGCCAAAGCGTTTCCAAGTACAAATGGAAGGGAAAAGGAAGAGGAGTAGAAATTGTTGAAGACAAGAAATCCAAATCTGAACCTAAGTCAAGACCTAGAGCGCCATGGATTAGAGATCCTTCAAAATCTAAATCAAATTCTGGAAACGAGTCTGACGATGGGAAAACGAAACCATCGAGGAAAAGTCGATCTCAAGCTCAGCAATTTGATGAAGTTTCGAAAAAGCATTGGAGCCGATCGCCGCCAAGATATGCACGTGGGCACGAGTCTACACAAAAGCGCAAGAGTGAAGGCGATGGCGACGTTGATGACGATCAAAAAGGGTAATTATTCAGTTTATTTAATTCTGTTGCAGGCATTTGATTGAGCAAGTATACATTCATATTATTGGAATGCGAGTTGTGATAAATTACTAAAATACTATGTTGTGTTCCTTTCTCTGCTATAGAACCGACGAGAAGCTTCTTAAACTTCTGAAGAAGGAACTCAAGAAACAAAAGAAGAAGAAAAGCAAATCCAAGAAGAAAGTTAGTAAAAGAGAAAAGTCTAGCAGCTCTTCTTCAGACGATAGTGACAATTCATCATCAGACGACGATGCGATTGCGGCTAAGAGAAAATTAAAACATACTTAACTGTCTTACCAGTTTTTTTAAATAAAACGTCTTAGGAATTATAGATTGTATCAATGCACTTCTCTGTGTAGTTGATTTACTTTTGAAAGATCCATTTTATGCTAAAAGCACAATCACAGTTTACAACTTTCGGGGAGACAGACAAAAAAAGATCGACAGTACCGTATAACAAGTCACTATTTGATATTCCGAACGCGATTTCAATTTTTTATAGGTCAGTGGGTTCGGGTTGAGCATTGCTACATTGCTAGTATGAAATGCTTTCCTGTAAATCAAATGATGCATGTATTTGCTCTTTTCATGGCACAAAAAATCGTTGCATTTGCAACACTCGCAATTTTCAGAACACCCAAGGTATGCAAATTCATTTGATTGCCTGAACTTCGTTCGACCTTTGATGCTTTGATTTTGGAATCAAGCTGACTGCATCACTGTGAGATTGCAAAACTCTATTGTGTACAAAAAAGATGAGTTCGCGTGTACTCAAGCACAATAAATAACACCATTTTTTCTCACTTGCTTTGGTTTTCATGGATTACGTTCATACTTAGGTAAATGGAGAAAATAGACTTGGACTTTGCCCCTAAACCATCCCAGTCTTTGTTTAAAGCACAGCCAATCTTCAAGGACTTGAGCAATCTATTAGGAAGGCAATAGTTCAAGTACAGTACATCTCATATTTCTGAATAGGAAACAAAAGTTTCAGTAGCATTCTTATAATTAGGAACGCTCGCATTCTCTACACAGTATGAAATTATTTTCAAAGTTACCGCAGTCGCAGTGATCAAGACAGGACTAGACTAGAGCAAAACAATTTTCAGCGTCATTTTTGTTGCTGTTTTCTGCAATTAGGTAATTTATTATGAAACTATTGCGTTGCTTCTCATAATACCAAAGTAATTTATGGGCATGCAATAAAAATTCATACGCGAACTTTGGTCCTATTTTGGAAATTTTTGTAAACATCGTTTCGTAACTTGTGTTATCGCTTCTAATCCGAGGCTGTAAGATGATCCTTTCAGAAATCTAATAGTAATAATTCAATGATAAAGAAGATACTTAATCTTGCAGCTAAAAACTTTTTAGGGGGGAATTCTGTATGAGTATGAGTGGATAATGTACTATTTCTTTAGTATCGAGTGAATCAGTTTCTTTTGAGTTATCATTTAATTCATTGAAGATGTCACTTTTTATTTTTTGAAATGATTGAGTAGAAATTGGTGATCATTCATAATTTATTTGCAGCCAAGCCAGTGTAAAAGGTGAAGCAAGTCGAATACCTTAATTTCTGATAGTGTATCAGTGAAATCCGGGAGCGATTTTTTACGCAACGTAAATTAAACTGTATTTCTTTTATTTGCTTTTGTAGCCGTTTCAAAATGCCCCGACGACCTAAAAGGTAAAACAATACAATACATTTGCCAAAGTTCATGGAATACATCTCCTTATCTATGCCACTTGTTTGTTTCAGTTTACAAAGTTTGAAACTATTAATACTAGTTTATGCGCAAATAAAGTAAAAAATGTCAATTCAATCGAGAGCATCCTTTCATGGTTAAAATTGCGTATGAATATTTGGTGCTGAACATAACAACAAAAGGCTCAACAAGAGCTAGTGAGGGTGCCTAATTTACATGATACATGATAGATGGGTGTGTAAACAAACAGATAATTTTTGTGATATTTCATGCGACGTGACACATTTGTGGCTGTCGCTTTGTCACCTGTACTCTGACCTTTGCACAGTAGATTACTCTCTGAGCTGTGTGCAAGGAGGCGGGGAGTTGTTTTCCTTATTTTGGTCCTGGCCCCAGATTATGCAATCAGGCACTCCTTCAATTTTCTTGAGCACGTTTTGGCAACCAACCAACTTAACAAAGCGTTGGTGTTTGTGTAGGCTTTATTGACCGGAACGACATAAAAATATGAGACATTAGATGTCATTATGATGATGAGTTCCCAGAACCTCATCAAATTAATTGCCGGTTTGGTGACATTTGTCTGCAGTGAGGCTGACTGAGAGAACAGCAAAAAAAGAAGCTTTTAGCAATAATATCTTCAGAAACTTAATTACCTCGATGACTCATGATGACAAATATTATAATATTACAATATAATATAATATAATATATTGTAATATCATATTATTAGATGCAATCTTGTATTATAATATGTCATGCAATGATGCTTGTAAGTTACCTACTTACCTAACTTACCATGGATTTTTTCACTAATTAATTAAAGTGGTTATGGTTTTGTACAATATTTTCACTCATCTTTAACTGCATTTTTTGTATAGCCGATCAGGGTCGTGATGCATAAGTACCGAAGTTTGTGGCGGAAATGTGCTCGAAAGTCAAATCGCAGCCAGTTAGACTTTTGACTTTGCCCAAGGAATATTTTTAAGCTATAAAATTGAATAAGGAAATTTTAAACAAATAATACTCACGAAATGTCCCATTGTACCCTGCTATCAAAAATTAGACGCATTTTTCCTTTGTTGTCTCGTTGCATCACGTAGCCCATTTCAATAAAAATGACGATGAGATCATAAAAAGAAAAAGGACTTTGTTCAATGAAAATGCAAATTATGTTGTGTTGTGACTTTGGCTGTGACTGCATCAGTGGAAAAGGAAGAAAAAAGTAGAAATGTTTCTCTCGTTTCTATTTGTTCAGCTCAAAGATGTTTGAGCACACAGTCCTTGCGTGGTGCAACGGGTAGTAGGTACCAGAAACAGAAACCCAATTACTCTGTGCACTTTGAACATGGCATTCTCTTTTTTTGTCCCATTTCAACTCAACTTATCAGGCCACATCGCCACATTGTTTCTCATCACATCAGTTTCCAGCTCGAGCTCATCTCTCTCTGCTATCTTTACGAGTTCCTTCTCAACAACATTCTAGCCAACAGCTCCAAAATCCAGACAGAAATTGATCACCTCTCTTGGATCACCTGAAGAGTGTGTGAATGCATACACGCTAATGAGAAGGTTGCTGTTTGAAACAAGGAGTTTTACACGTGATATAATGCATGCATGTTCAAAAGTCCATAGCGCTGGGAAATTATTGCATATCAGCCCATATACTCATTTAATAATGCATTCTCTAACTCGATTTATGATAATGAGCCGCAAAGATAGGAATTACATATAATGTTTACAGTGATGTTGATGCTGGCTTTGATAGCGGAGTAATAAGTAAATTCATTAATGAGCAAAAGCAATAACCAATCAGTGCAGCTACAGGAGAAGACGCGAGCGGTGCATGTGCGCTCTCGAGCCTTTATCAGACGATGAGTGAGCTTTACCCTGCCTAATCATATTAATCAGACAGAAAGAGAAAAAAAGTTGAGTTGCTGTACTTGCTCTAGCCACTAAACCGACAAGAAGAGAGCTATATCAGCATGTCATGTCGGGTTTTAACTTTCCACAAAAAAGTTTCAAGCATGATGAATTAATACTACTTGACGCATGCGAATTTGACAAGAAACGTTACTTTTAGGTAATTTACTGTTAATGAGAATGGAGAGGAACTGGAGAAATCTTTTCACTTCTGTTCGAGCCACTGAGACACACGGTCTTCTGATCAACTCGCTCTGAAGAATCTGTGATTCGTTCGAAAGCTTCGAATTGTCAAGAAAATAGTATGGATTTTGTCTGTGTAAAGTGCATAAGGAATAGAAAGAAATTGAAAGTGTTTATTTTCAAATAAATAGTGAAGTGATACTACAGAACCGAAAATTAAAAATCGGCAAGGGACTTTTGAGTTTTAGTTGCTAAAAGTTTGATTTAAAAAATCAGAATGATGGAGAACAAAGCAGCACGAATTCCGTGCATTGTGCAAACGGACTCGGACGGCTCACGCGGTCGTCACTTGGTAGCCTCTAGACCTATTCGGGAGGGAGAAGTCATCATTCAAGAAAAGCCATTGATGACTGGGCCTTATGGAGTTAACTTGGCCCTGAGCACGTGTTTGGGATGCTATAAAAATATACAGAGTTTGTACAGATGCTCCAAATGCGGATGGCCAATGTGTGATGTCCAGTGTGAAAACGTAAGTTTCTCTTTAAATACGTCATAGTCATTAGAGTGGAGTGGACATTTAATATTTTGGCTGCATTTTTATATTATGTAATTGGATTTTGCGATGTGAATGGTTGATATTGCCTATTTTATCTCAATTTTTAATTAGGCCCTAATTTTATTTACTTTTTCAATTATTTAAGAAAGAGCAATTGTGCCCTTTAATTCATTTAAACTAAATCATTCCATTGAGATTAGCCCAAGTTAGAGTTAGGACGAGTGAGTAATTGTTGAGCAAACATGACAAAGCCAATCAACCTTTGGTCGTCCATCCGGCCTTTTTTCATGCTTGCATAATAGAACATCTGAACATCCTGATTTTGAGATAACAAACCAAGATAGTTTAGTGGAAAATCACGATCAATAGAAAAAATACATAGACTACACATTATATGATTTCCAAATGACGTACGCATTCTCTCAGAGTTTCTGATCCTCTTGTCATCATCATCATCATCATCCAGCTACATTAGCATGAACTGATGTGTTATGCAGTAAGCTCTGATTATCCACAGCACTAATTCCTGAACGTACGTATGTACCTACATTATGCAATGCTTATAATATGGTCAATATGTATGTATATTATTGTATGTATAATGCTGTTCGAACTTTGACCTTTTTTGTCTCCTCAATAAACAGGGAAGAAGTGCACTGTTGAAAAATGGATTTGTCATGGTTCATATCACGTAGTTGATAGATACCCAATTAACTTTTTTCAGATTACTCGTACTTAGCATATTATCATTATCATATTTCTCTCTCTCTCTCTCTCCTCCTCTGACTGATAACCAAGGATGAATTGTATGCTAATTAAACGAAGAGTTGTTATTTTCAACACTTTCTTTCTATTTGATGAGGCAAAGTTCTTTCAAAAAAAATAACCCATCATTGTAAAAAAAACTTTTTTTTCGTGTAAACAACTAATTCACTGTTCATCTCAACTCAGTCTCAGGGATGTATTTATATTTATCGATGTCGACGATGTATGTGTGAGGTGATTGATGGTTCTTGCGATGAGATAAAGATGAGAGATGCAACGGAAGCTCTCTCAGAGTTTGTATTTTGACCTAATATGAACATAATCTAATAAATTAGGTATAGTTTGATCGTTTTGTGAAAGGTTACTTTCTTCACATTGGCTCAGTCTAGCATCACGCCACGTTTACCATAATTATCCCACTTATCAATTTTCCCTGTGTGTGCTCAAATTTATATCTATGTATCATTGATTTTTACATGTATCTTTTGCCAACATAATATAACATAATGGGAGACCTTACGTCGCATTTGTGCAGCCAAGTGATAGATTGTGACAAGAGTGAGAGGTCATTTTTTATATCCGTGTTTTTCTCCAAACACGATTCATCTTTGTTGTCATTTTTCTTTCATCTACCTACGTGTTATTAATTTGCTTCATTATGTTTTGGAAGCGTCTAATGAATGCAAGGAAATTTGGCAATAATGAATAGGTAGATAAGCTATTAGTATTAGACGGATCAAAATCCAAAGTCATTAAATATCAATGGAAATTTTGTTTAAGCAATTATGCAGCAGCAGTGTTGCAGGAATTTTTCCACCCACTCCCACAACACAAAGCAGCGCAATTTTGCAGACCTATGTGAGGAAGTGAACCTGCACAATGCGTCGTTATCGTTAGACATTATTGAAGTACGCATTTTCAGTTTTTCTCAAAGCATTGACGTAATAACAGTCCATAAAGAAAATGGGAACAGTTTGGGCTTTAGGCTGCTCGTATATAATACTATTCCATGATCCGTGAACAAATCTGAGATTATTATGGACTTTGCACCTTCCCCCGTTACATCACTAGCATCTAACCAGCTAACGGGTTGTCTGCTTTTCTCAGTTTATTTATCTTCGAGGCATACGACGACCACGCATGTTTCACTTCTTTAAAAAAAATAATAGATGATGAGAAATAGTCTAGGTACATATGTATGCATGCAAAGTAACATTTGGGAAAATTATTTAATGTTTCGTGATTGGCTTCCATGAGTGGAAAAGGTTAAAATGTATTTGCTTCCTTTAGATTAAAAATTGCTTACATAATTTCATTGCAAATGCCAAACTCTATATATGTACCGGATTACCTTTGATCACTTGACACGAATAAAAATCAAAGGTGCATTCAGTCTGTGGCATGCAAATGCAAATATGCACATTTCATGATACTTTGTAATCAATGAGTAATTAAGCTTGCTTCCTGTGAAAATTACAATGAATGGAAAAAGGACGAGACTCTCATGAAAAGGATGAATTCAGAAAGTGCTGACACAGCTCGTTAGTCAGGTCAAGTGTGAAAGGGAAAAGCATCAGAGCGTGATCGAACAAGAGCACGCTATTATGCAAGCAAACTGTGTGGAAATGAATGACATGACATGTTGTGATGAGTGAATAATATGCTTCCTGTTCTTTTCTAATATCATTTCCAGATGCCAGATCACGCCAACTATGAGTGCAAGATATTTGCAGAATCTCCAGTGAACCCAGTTGTTAATCCTTCAGAATATGAGAAGATAAAGATTCTGCGGTTGTTATTACTCAAAGAGAAGTGTCCAGAGAAGTGGGAATTGATTCGTGGTTTGGAATCTCGCGAGTCGATTAGAAGACAGAATTTTTATGCGGTCACCTCAGACATTGCCCTGTACAAGTTTATAAAACAAGAGTGTCATTTAACCCAGTTTGATTTCGATGAGCTTCACCACATAGCTGGAGTGAGTGCGATACATTCATTCCCTGCGAATGCTCCTGACCTGAGCAATCCAAATACGAGGTGAGCCATAAGTACATAAATTGTTACGTCAGTTTTATCTACTCGCACGCCCAAACCAGACCAGAGTAAACTATAAAAAATGATGTTTCATCTCATCATCATCACGAATCATGAAGTGATATGATAATATATGATACAAGGAAACTAGATTTTGCATTGAACACGATCAGGATCATGCTACCATTACCATATTCATCCTGTTACATTATTTTTTATTGGTGTTACATTTATAGATACGCATCTTTACTGTTCCACTACGCCAGCCTGTTATCCCATGACTGCTTTCCCAACACCCGCTACGCGATCCACACCTCCGCGAAAGGACACACTATCGCTATAATCGCATCAAGAAATATTGCCGAAGGTGAACCCGTTACTAGCTCGTACGTGGATCCCACTCTGGGGACACTTGAGAGGAGAGAGATTTTACGCGAGAGATATTACATAAATTGCTCTTGTTGTCGCTGCTCCGATCCTACGGAATTCAACACATTTTTCTCTGCAATTAAATGCAAAAATTTAGAGTGCCACAATGGCTACCTCCTCCCATTATTTCCACTCGATCCAAACTCGGAATGGAGATGCAATAAAAACTGCTGTGATAAATCAGCGAGTCCATCGTGGGTTGCTAGTCTCATTCAGGAAATACGTGGCCAGCTCTCCCTCATACCCCCGAGCTGGGAGAGCCTCGATGATGTCCTGGAGAAATACAAAACAACTGTCCTTCATCGGAACCACTATCTTGTCATTGAGATGCAAGTGGAGTTAATAAAAATGATAGAAAATTACTTGTACAAACTTGATGGGTCAAAGAATGTACAGTTGGCAAAGAAAATGGTCGACTTGACCAGGAATTGCATGGCTGTTGTTGATGTCATTTATCCGGGGTGTAATACTTACAGAGGTAAAAACAATAATAGAAAACGTTTTTATTTTTTAGAGAAAGAGAGACAGAGAGATACCATTTACTTATCGATCCACTCATAAAAGAAGAAAAACTTCATGAAAATTGTATGTTGCTTTTTTAGGTCGTTTGCTATACTACTTGCACGAGGGGCTGCTGGCTTTGTGCCTGTCCAAAGTCAATGAATGTGCCGATAAGACCGACCAAGAAATTGTGAGAAAAACTTGTAAAAAGCATTTTGTCGAAGTATTAGAAGTAATAAGGGAAGCGAAGGAGATTTTACTTTTGGAACCAGTGGGAAGCCTGGACTGGAAAAGGGGAACCATGTTGTCTACCGAGTCACCTAGAATAAAATCCCTCATGTCCTTTTTCAGCTTTAAAAACTAACTTGTAAAATTCAGAGTAAAACAATACATTATCCGAGAACTGTTATTGTAGCTACAGAGAAAAAATTCATAGTTTATAAAGCAAAAGTAACACGAGAGCATGTTTATGTCACGTTTCGTTTTAGAAGTTATCGAGTCGAATACAAAAAAATTGTTTGGTATATTTCCTCAGGCTCTTAAAATCCCATTAAACCCAAAATCCTGCGTACTTTTAGCGATAAAAGAGAAAGTGGTGTTGTATGGGAAAGTTGCGTGTTTTACGCTACATGAACATGAACTGAGTAATTGGGTCACGATAAAAATACATCTTGAGGGAGGGAAAAGGTCTCATTAAAATACAATCGACACTAGTGCAGTGCATGTTCCATGCAAAGATGTGTGTGAATATTGCATTCAAAAGTATTGACCTGAACTTGTATTCCTATTTATTTATTACTTCCTAATCCTAGACTTTATGTCATGTCATGTCTAGAAAAAATTGTCTAGTGTAAGTTTTTAAAAGCGTTTATGAAACTGTAAATAATATCCCGAAAGTATTAAAGATTTTGAATTATTTATTAGTGTTTTGAAAAATGATTTCGCATGCTTACAACTGGGAAAGTTTATGACTTCACGCACACCTAAAACCTAAAACATGTACATTATGCTTAGGGTAAGACGAAAGAAACGTTATTCGCAGTCTGTTTATCCATAAATTATCTGAAAATGTTTTGAAAATTGCTTTGATTTATTTCACAATCTAGCCGATGATGGCAACAAAAAAAATGCGTAGTCCGTATTTATTTCGCCAACGTAGATTGCTGTATTGCAGATCATTAGTGTACTAGTCTGCCTTAGAGTCTAGACGTTGTCTCAGATTAAATCAAACTACTTCAACAGATTGAATTCGAATTTCCTGTCTTTGTTTCTTTTATGCAATGCGTCATACCAATTTCTTTTGTGTACTCATGTTTATATTATTTTGATCGTATGTTGATACAAGAAAAATTTGTAGCCGCAGTAAACTTCTTCGTCGACTTGTCAAGAACTTCGCACATTAGATAGTCTTTTGTCATCCATTTGTATGATCAATCGAATCCGTCACGCCAATGGACAATTTCTTCGTGGTACTTTTACACGTCGCTAAAAATTCGTTTACCAGACATGTTACATCAAAATTGATTCCAAGTACTAAGTATAGTAGCTGTGCTAAGATTTTATCGCGTATTCTTATTCTTCCAATTTGTTAGAACATCAAGCTAACAATACGCGAACTCTTGAGCTACAATAGATTCCGGTAAGTGAAAGTCCGACGAAGTTAATGAAGCCAAAGAATAATACGTACGTACATAAGTGGTAGCACGTTGCATGTTTTCCTTAGACTTGAAGAAGTTTGGTCGCTTTTGTCCCAACTTGTTCATCACATTTTGGTTGTTCATCGCATGATAATATGACTCAATGGTGGGTGTTCAGAAAACCAAGTCACAATTTCGTGCACATGTCTACGTGTTTGCCAATTTACTTTCATTGTTTAAACATGGAAATTTGCAACCTCTCTCTATCTATCCCTGTGTTTCGCTGGAGCAAGTTTCTCATAGTTTAATCACGTTTATTAGCCAATAACATTGTCTCACACTTGAAGGAAAGCCACGAGCATCGTTGGTTTTCTGACAAGAAAGCTTTTTACTACTCCATTCCAAAGGAAAAAGTCACTTCCACTCCAATATACACAACAGTAGTAGTAGTAGTCAACTTATAAAAGCCCGAAAAAGTATTAACTTTCTTTATCTTGTGCGGCTTATTTCCTGCATTTCACATGTAACCGGACTGCGTGTTTCATTTTTCCTATTTTCTTCAAAGCAGACAAGGAGAACTTATAAGTCGTCTCTTTAAGCTTCGTTGGTTTCCTTCTCTTGCAAATGTGCATTATGTGTGTTCATTTAAACTTGTTCCAAGGCAAATAGGCCTGTTGTATAAAGGGCAAAAAATGAGACCGGTGGTATGGCATGAGCTTTATATCAGATCAGACGATGGTTTGTATTTGGACACCCTGAAATCTACCAATCTGCGAATAAAATAATATAATGTACATCAAACGTTATTTCCAAATTGCCTTTCTCCTTGTTACGTCTACTGGGCGACATTATGGCACCACATACATACAATTGTGTATGTGTGTGTTAAAAAAAAGAAAATAGAGCACCAGCGCCTGATCTCTTCGTCTGTTTCGTTATTCCACTTCTCTCTCCCACTACCGGCTTTTTGCTGCTGGATAACATTATAGAAAAAGCTTGGAGTGATAAATTTGCATGAAAAATGGCAATTACGAGGGCATAGGCAAGAGGCATATGCATACCTATACTTGTGCCAAATGAAATAATGTAAACCATCACAAGAAGTTGGCAGTGGAAGTATCTTTACAACTGAGAAAGTAGTACTTTCTTTCGAGGAGTTTGTTATATATAGCCAGTGCCACAAAATGCATAATGCAGATCACGCAACGGTAAATCCACGAATTAATGCATATTTCAGGGTGTATTTACCAGGGAAAATATGAGCTGACTGAGGGAGGTTGGATGTGGATTATAAGGAGAGTTCCAGCTTGAGAAACGAAAGCCGAAAGTCATCACTGTCAAAAAAAATTATGTCCTTAAACCCAACACAAAAAACATATCCGCCATAATATGTCCGTGTCCATTCATGTAACAACTGTTTCTTGTGGTATCCACGACTTTTAGAAAGCTTGAGAAACTGGATTGATTGTATTAGAGGGTCGAGTTAGCCTTTTACCTTTGTGTGGAGGAGTAGTAGCAGCAGCCACGAAAAACAAATACTACATGAATACCTAATATAGACTCGTTTATGAAGAATTGTTGTGCACTGCACGGCATTGTTCTAGCACTGGCATAATATCACCGCTGCTTTCTTTTCTATTTTCTTAGCACATAAACTGCAATGTAAAAAACGTCTAGTTTTATGAGAAAGTACACGCGTTTTTATTCCGACTGCTCACTCCGCTCTGTTTGTTGATGCTGATGTGAATATGAAAGCACATAAAACATTTACAGAGAAAAATTGGAAATAAAATGGAAAACATGTTTTGGTATGAAGGCCTCGTTTATGAGAGAGGAACTCAAAAATTGTAAAGGATAGCAAGGCGCTTCAGAATGACGGATTGAACGTTACGCCATGCACAGTTGCTTAAGTTTCCGCATGACAATCAGTCGAAAAAAAACTTCATGAGCTTTTTTATATTCATGGACTTATTCATGCACGAAGTCTAGCTTGGCCTAGCTTTAGCCATATCAGTTCACTTTTCATTCCGATCCCCCCATGTTATCTAGTATTCAACGCTTGAAATTGCATAATATTTTCAGGAAGAGAAAACTCTGTCATTTGTGTAGAAGTGGGTGGGTGATATGTGAATGCATGTTAAATTTTTTTTGTCTCAAGCGTTTTTTTCTTTTCTCCAGCTAAGAAGGCAGGAAGGTTCATTGCATTGCATTTCATGAGTTTGTGGGCGGTTGTTGTGGGACGTTGTGTTCATAGAATATGCTCACATGCTTCTACTACTCTAGAATCTAGAGTCTAGAGGCATACTTGTTCTCCCCTTTTGGCAGTGTCAATGAGGAAAAACATGAGTTTATATGAATTGACGACTCCGTTAAGTCATTTAGTTCAAGTCGGTGTTTATACATCCGCACGGTTTCTTCCTGACTTTCCTTCTCTGTAAATAAAATGTTGGTTGACAGAGGCTCATGATCGTTGCCGTCTTCATGATCGCATCATCGCATCGGTAGGAAAATACTGGCTTCATACTTTGCATAAGACTTCCGCAGCTTCTTCCTCCTCGCTTGGAATCTGACGATGAGCAAGTTTGCCGTTGGGCTTTGTCTGCTTTAAAGAGTGGAAGCAGAGCGTGGAGCAGCAAACAGAGGAGCATTGAGCGGGGAAGTAGTCACAAAGGAAATAACACCAAGATGTTCTGAGGATCTCTCTAGGAAAAAGGAAAAGTCAAAAGTGATCATAATCAGAGAGCATATAAGTGTTACAGATTGGGCAAGTCTCGGAAAAAAATCTGCAGTGCCAATGAGTACTCCTTCGGAGTAGCATAGAGACAGGAGCGGTGGTGTTGGTTCCAAGTATAAGTGTGTGCGGTCCTGGGTCCTAGAAAACTAGACTCCATTCCATCCATCCGCATTATGTAGCCAGTCAGTGCCAGGCGTAAAAATGCATTCTTTACATAACTTCACTTTCTTTTTCTTTCCCCCTTTTTTGTCTCTTTTGCGGACGAAGAGATAGATACAAAAAAATCTAACTAGATAAAGATTTTTTTTATTATTGCTGGACAAGAGTGAAAACTCGAAGTTTTTTTCTAGAAAAAGTTTTCTAGTTTCAGTGCAAAATACACAGTGCATGAGACAGCATCATTATTAGCCTTTTATGTCGACAGAAATATTTGAGTAGTGATTCAGTAATGCAGATCAAAAAAAAAACTAAAGAAGTACTTGTTCGTCCACAGGGTATCTTTTGTCAGCTTTCTGTTCGAGACAGTTTTTCGCCGCATTGGAGACCCATAAAATGCATGATATCTCAATAAAAATACTATCATGCACATCTGGTTCTTCAGAAAACATTAAAGTAACATGACTATGTGTACTAATTGAATATGATAATCATCATCATCATCTTCCCCGGTCTTTTGGTTTTTCGGTAGCGTGAAGAAACAAAATAAAATATAAAATTGACATTCCCATTTTCAACAGCCCCCGTATTATTATTACTATTACTACTGCGAACTCCTTTTTAGCACATTTCATATTCCTACACTTTCCTTCTCAAATAACAAGTGACAAAAAAGTGTGATAATTTGAGCTACTAAAAAGTTTGCGTGTATTTTTTATTACTGAAGCTTGCACGTGCTTGGTGATTTTCAAGATTACAGAGAGTACGGCGAACATAGGATAGGTAATAGAGAAGCGCAAAACTAAAGACAAACGAGTCAATGCTGCTGCTGCATTTGTTGTCGTTCGACTCTGCAAAAAAATTCCCTGCTTCTCTTTATATCGTCTTNGGTGATTTTCAAGATTACAGAACAGAGAGTACGGCGAACATAGGATAGGTAATAGAGAAGCGCAAAACTAAAGACAAACGAGTCAATGCTGCTGCTGCATTTGTTGTCGTTCGACTCTGCAAAAAAATTCCCTGCTTCTCTTTATATCGTCTTGTGTTTTCGGTCTCGTTCCCGTTTGTCTTCCTTAGAATCAGCAAGAGCCTTTTTCTCAAATCGAATCAAGTACTTCTTACTCGTTGCGAGCTAGTGTGAATTTGGAGGTCTTCGAGGGACAATTGTAATCTGAACAATTTATGGGTCCGGAGGAAATGCTGAAGTGAAGCTCAACAAAACAGGCTTGGGGCAACGTGCTTTCACTAGACTAGAAAAAAAGTTGGAAGTCAGAAGATATTGGAAAGTGTAGGGAGAGAGCTGGAGCGAGATACTACGTTCGTAGATTACAAAGTGATTAATAATAAGGTATAGATGGTCTTCTTCATCCGAATTCAAGCTAGGTATTTTTACACCATTTCCACTGAATTAAAAGTTGGAAACGTGACCCGACAGTTGGTTTAATTATTTTACTAGCTTTTCCGCAGCGCAAATAACCTAAGACCAATACATGTATTACTTACCTACCTAGGTATGTATCTTGTATTTTACTAGAGCAAGATAAGGAAAAAAAAGTTTTTTACGTGCCAGTTCTTCTGTCGAAACTTTTTCCAAATAAACGGCTACGCCGTGTCACCTCCTTACTTATTTACTCATAAAAAAGTTTATTGTGTAAATTATAAATGTGAGTTATGTATGTGGCTTCCTTATGAGCTTAATACTCAAGATGCTGTACTCATTCAAGCATCATCATCAAATAATTCTAATGATCGTGCTTCAAGACATTTTCTACAAATTAACGCTTGGATGTTTCCCCGCCGAATTTCGAAAGACATAAAAATACACAAACAGCTTACTTCGCAGGAGCGATATTACACTGTCGAGCTTTTATTTGCTACAGCTAAACTATGTCTTACTAGAAAGCGCTCCTAATGAGATGCATGAAAGCTTCATGCAGATGTAACGGTTTGAGGTAAATCATGGGATTGATAAGATACTTGAAGGGAAGATCATACATGATCGGTATGAAAAGACTGAGAACTCAACACTGTAGGCTTACGTGTGGCCTTATTGTAACACTTATATATCTTTGCTTCATACACTCTCCTTGAAAATTCTGGCTCACGTTTGAAAGACTATTACAGAAAGAAGAACATTCTACCCATCGTTAGACTAGCGGTAAGTGAGAACAATCTCTTTGTGAAAATTTTCCCTTTCGTATTGTCTAAACACATTATGACTTTCACCTCTGTTGCCTGTCCGAACGAATGAAAAACGAAAAATTTCACGTTTCGACCTGCTGCTGAGCTGACATTAATGTATTATGTAGGGTAAATGGAAGTTTGCTGCGGAATTTTTTTTAACTTTTTGAAAGAGCTCATGCATTATTGAAGAGAGTTTTTTAATATTTATGATAAGCACATACATCGTGTGATAAATTGGTTCTCTCCCCACGTATTTGACCGAATCCTTTTTTTCAAATTTAGAAAGCAATATGATGACATTGTCTAGTCTAATCATCCTTTGTTCTTGAGATGCCATCTCATATATTTTATTTCTTCTAAAATAAGTCTCCATTCTTGTCGTACCTATTTTTATTTGATACTTTTTCCTCTAGGATTATGACACGGAGGATGCCCAGAATGCCAAAAGTTTATACCCTCGTCAAATATTATTTTGGACAAATTTAATACGCGAAGAGGGAGAGGGTCTTCGAGCCTTCTGCATGAAATCCAAACAACTTCAACACTGTCCGTACAAATGTGACTTTACAACTGACAGAAGCTACTTTGAAATAGCTGATGCCGTTGTGTTCGACTGTAGGAACCTGCAGCTGAAAAAGAAAACCCTGTAAATACTGTAAAACAATTTATCTTTTCCTCCAGAAAACTCATGAATATCTAAACAAATTTTCTCCCTTTCATTTTTTTCTTCCGTGCTTTCATGAAATACTTAGTTGGGAATCAATCTGGTCCGGATTGACTGATGAACACGATGACATTCCGGAATTTAGAATGAATCGCCAATTTTGGGTATTTCACATGATGGAATCTCCTGCTCATACCTGGATAAATCTCAAACCTTTTGAGGGATTGTTCAACTGGACTATGACTTACCGTCGGGATTCTGATGTATATATACCCTACGGACGGCTGATACCACGTAAAGGAGAATTGGGGAAAGCTGGGATTCCGGAGTCCTTTCTCGAAAACATCACGCTTGCTTCAATGTAAGTCCGATTTAATAGTATTGGTACATCGTAGTACTTCCTTTCCCTGCTTCTATATAAATCAGCCAAAAAATACTATAAAGCTTGTGTGTGCGAAAGGGAAAAGACAACTTTCAGCCTGAATGTGGTCCAGGAAAAATAAAGAAATTTAAGGATTCAGATCACGAAAAGCTTGCGTATACATTTGGGCATCACAATGTTTGTGGAACGGGTACGGATGAAAATAATAAATTGTCTTGATTTCATGATTTTCAGTCGAGGAAGAAAGTTAGCTGCTTGGGTAGTTTCAAATTGCCAATACCAGCCAAGTGGCAGGCAGAGATATGTGGAAAAGCTACAAAAGTACATTCCTATCGACGTGTACGGAAAATGCGGAACTCGCAACTGTACATCATACAAAGGAATCTGTGAGGATCCATTGACATGCTACAAAGCAATCAGCCCAAGCTACAAGTTTTATTTAGCTTTTGAGAATTCGTTGTGTGTAGACTATATAACGGAAAAATTCTACAACGCGCTTCGCTTTGGAATGGTGCCTATTGTTTTCGGTTATGGTGATTACTCAAAAGTGTCCCCCAAAAGTTCCTACATTGACGCGAGATCCTTTGAGTCTCCTGAGAAGCTCGCTGAATATCTCCTTTACCTTGATGCTCATCCTGAGGAATACTTGAAATACTTTGAATGGAGAAAGTCGTACATGGTGAATGATGTGTACTACTTTGAGGACTCTTGGTGCACCCTTTGCGAAAAGTTATGGAAAACGCCACTGAACGCTACTTATTACGAAAGCCCATCTGCAAGGGATTTAGAAAATTGGTGGTATCACTCCAGCGAAAGCCCGTATGACTCAGCTTGCTTGCATTCAATGTGATCTCAAAATCCAGCCCAGGGGCAACAAGAGATTTAGCTTTTACTACTTCTACACAAAAACTGCTACAGCAGCATTTCAATATAATATGTGATCATCATCATGTGTGTGTTTATACATAAATCATCGTTTTTTACATTGTGCAATGTGGATATTTCACTTTTATTTTTAGCAGAACTAATTGGGAACGCAAACGGGCAATTTTTAATTTTTTAATGTATTTATGTACTACTAATGACCAACAAAAGTATAACTTTTCTGCATTATTCACATTCAACCAAATTTACGACTATACGCTTTCAATATCCTGAGGCTTCTGGCAGCTAAAAAATAAATTTACCAACTAGTGCATAAAATATCATTACTTTCTATTTTTGTATGATTGAGGGTCTCTGAAACTAGCAAAGCAAAGCCACATTTCCACCGCATACGGGATTTCCTCTGGTTGGCCGCACAAAAGTTATTATACAGTAAAACAAAATTCCATCATGTCTTCAGCTTCCATAATATTATTACGTATAAAATTCATATAAAACTACCTAATATTTGGTACTTTTCACTCGAATTTCCATCTTCTCACCTCAAGATAATTTATTTCTGATGTAAGGGAAGTGTACAATCAAGAAAATCGATTTGCTGTTTAGCTACATAAAAAATTTTCACTCTCTATCCATCTTTAAATAGCAAAGATATCAAGTTCGAGATGAACATCTCCAATAAACTTTCTTGGACAGTTTTCATTCTAGCCCTATCCACTCTCTCACAAGAAGTATTCCCATATTTCATCCAGGAAAGTGGCAATGAAGCCTTTCCAGCACCCGAAACATTCAATGATGACATTTCTGTATTCCCCGTAATCATAAATGAAAACCCTGAAGCTGAATGGCCACCGCCACTATCTTCCTCATTCAATGGTAACGAGACGAACGAAATTCAATTTAATTAAGAACATTTCCTTTTACTTGCTCTTCATAATTTTCATAGATAATTTGGAACTGGAAGGCGACAACGACGACAGGGAATACGAATCAGATTCATTAGCTTCCAATTCATACTTGGCAAGGGCATTGAAAGAAGCAGCGGAGGCAAGGCAGAGATCGACTCGTCAGAAGCAGTCTTGCCAATGGACTGGCTGCCATAAAATTCCTCTTGGAAAAGAGTCATCATGCGCTAATGGAACCTTTCTGGAGTCGTACAAAGTGTGCGAACCGAAAGGCAGTAAAAATGTTGATGTTCAATGCTGTCCTTGAAAGTGTAACAACAAGTTTTCGGTCTTCTTTAAGCATAAATATTTCTTACCAAATTAGGAATTAAATTCAACCCAACTTGTGTGTTGTATCGAATACTTATGTACGTTGAAACAAAACAACGCGAATTAAAATAGATCATAAAAAATATAAAGATAAATGATTTCAAACATCAATTGCAGTTGCATAAACTTGTTATGTACATATGAACAGTGAACGATAATAATTTATTCATAATTGACCAAATTGCTTCGTTCATCAGAACTCGAAAATGAGACAGAAGAAGGACCTTGACAGATGAAAAGGAGCTCTTTGTTGGTTACGCGAAGGGAAGGGATGAACTTGGTCGAAGTAGGAAGGATTGTGCTCGCCATCTCGCATCACGAACTGAAAGCTCAAGTAAAAGGAAGGAGGTAAACGAATTTGAAATGACATGGATTTTGGTTATATGCTGCATCTACAAAAAACAGAGCAAGAGTGAGTGTACAATAGCCACCCTACTACTACTACCTACCCATTTCGTTGAAGCATTGCATTGCACAGGCAGAGTACATTTTGCTGCTGAGGTTGTTTTCATAAGTGAATTGTGTTCTTGTTCTTTGACATAACATTTGTGTGCATAACGTTATTCGCTTCAAGTAAGTCAGTTTAATTATCAAATTAACGAAGAAATCTCATCAAGTAAGGTGGTGAAAATGTCGGAAACTGCAGCAGTTAAACCTATGGGTCAGCCCCATTTAGCTAAACAGGATTTAACGACTTTGGTAAGTCACTTTTTGAAGGAAAAGTGGTGCCGGTTTTTTAGTGGAATTTGTTAGCTTTTAGTGCGGTAGCATATGGACAAGGCACGTAAGAAATGAATGGGGAAAGGGATTGCATCAGCCAGAAAATAACCACATGCCTTTACTTTCATGAAGATGGGATGACATAATGTATGTCTACTTGTCTACATATCTAAAAAGTCAAAACCGGATTGGAATAATTTAGCTTTTCGGTGCTAATATCCTGGAACTTCTGATCTCAGACTTGAGTTTATCTGAGGAGCTAATTATGAATGAAAATGATGATTTCGAGTGAAGAAACACAACCCCTGAGTTCTAAAATGTATGTTACTTCTAACAATGTTCCTTACATTATGTTTGTTTTCAGGACGTCTCTAAATTGAATCCACTTTCCCCGGAAGTCATCAGTAGGCAGGCTACAATTAACATTGGAACGATCGGGCATGTAGCCCATGGAAAATCAACCGTTGTTAAAGCCATCTCTGGAGTACAGACTGTCCGTTTCAAAAATGAACTTGAAAGAAACATCACAATTAAGCTCGGTACAGCCGTTAAAATGCTCCTTAAATAACTTAAATGACTTCAAAGATATAGGGCTAAAGGTATGGATATGAAGTATATTTAACTGTAAATGTTTGTTATCGTAGAGTCTTGATTACTGTGGATTACTTTTGCAGAAAAGTAGACTTAAAAGTAGGATTATAAGTATTTATAAAATTTATTTATTTAATTTCCAGGCACCGTTGCCGAAAATGCTCCGGTTATCCCTATCTCTGCCCAACTGAAATACAACATCGAGGTGTTGTGTGAATATATCACGAATAAAATCCCCATCCCTGTTCGGGACTTCACCTCGGAGCCCAGGCTCATTATTATTCGTTCCTTCGATGTCAATAAACCTGGTTCAGAAGTCGAAGACCTGAAAGGAGGTGTTGCTGGTGGCTCTTTACTGAAAGGAGTGCTTAAAGTATGGGGTCCATTCTTTTGGTTAATCTAATAAACACGTGATTTTTGGATTTCTAAATCGATGCATTAATAATTAATTCCACTTTTTTATTATTTGTAGGTTGGACAAGAGATCGAAGTTCGCCCTGGGCTTGTTTCGAAAGATGATGATGGAAAGTTGACATGCAGACCTATCTTCTCAAGAATTGTTTCCTTATATGCCGAGCAAAATGATTTACAGTTCGCTGTGCCTGGAGGTCTGATAGGTGCGGTAGTATATTATGTGTGGTTTGAAATTTTAAGAACGGTGTAATTAAACTTTGGATTTAATAAAATTGCTGTTTTTCTAGGTGTTGGAACAATGATTGACCCCACCCTGTGTCGTGCCGATCGTATGGTTGGTCAGGTTCTTGGGTCTGTTGGCGCTCTGCCAGACATTTATGTCGAAATTGAAATTTCGTATTACCTTTTACGTCGTTTGCTCGGCGTTCGTACTGAAGGAGACAAGAAAGCCGCTAAAGTAAGTTTCCTTAATGAAAAAATATGTTCTTTTCCTTCCTTGCCTTTTATTGGTCTAGTGTTAATCTAATTTACTCTGTCTTCTTGCTTTAAAAGGTTCAAAAGCTTTCAAAAGGAGAAGTTTTAATGGTGAATATAGGATCCCTTTCTACCGGTGGCCGTGTTAATGCTGTAAAAGCCGATTTAGCCAAAGTTGCACTGACGAATCCTGTTTGCACTGAAATTGGCGAAAAAATTGCGCTATCCCGTCGTGTTGAAAAACATTGGAGGTAAAATATTTATCATGCTTAAGAACTTTAAGAAGCACTGCCATAAAAATGTTTTTAAACAATTAACCAATTATTTACATTTTTTGTTTCTATTTGTAGATTGATTGGATGGGGTCAAATCCGTCGAGGTCAAACTGTACAACCGACTATTGATAGAAAATAAGAAACAATCTTATGCTCTTATTATGTAATGTATCAATACAATACTAAAAGTTAGTTTTATTTTGATTTATCGATTTATGTCATATATTAGTGTTTAAAAATACATACACATAAATCATTAATTGTAATTGTATAACCTACCTTAACCTGATATGTTGACCCTTTCGTTTGAGTGAAATAAAGTTTTCTATGATATTTTGTGAACAGAATTAGTAATAATCTTGGCCATGTTCATTGTTTCAACGCGCATCGCATCATATCAGTCGTATTAGAATAGCTTATTGAATTTCCAGCTCCATGCGATGAATAAGCATAAATTCTCAGGAAAGCCAGATGAAAGGGTTGGAGTTCGAGCTGGAACTGAAACGCTTTTACTTTGCTTATATGTATGACCTCGAACAAAGCAGTATATAAAATGAGGACAAGGCAAGCCATAGAATTTAAATTGTAGCCGCGCGCTCTCTTCTCAGGTCTTCGTCTTTGGACTTTTTGTTTTCATTTTGTTCTTCCGACGTTCTTCCGCACAAAGCTACACTTACTACTTATCTATGAACAAAATCATGATGACTGTCATTTGAAATAATTTTAATTTTGACAACTGTGATAGTGATGTTTTATTGATAATATGTGTGAAGTAGTGTGACTTGTAATTAATACATTACAAACAGTTAATTGAATTAATGGTCATTTTCTATCGTGTGTGCCATCGCCTAATTCAACACCAACTGGCCAACACTATCCTGACCTGACGAAGCAAAGTACGTGTGAGCGTTTTGGTTAGCCTTTGTTGTCGAGTGACAGTCGCGAATTGCGACGCGATCCTTGCCAATCATCAAGTACGTTGGAATTAGTGATGTCATTATCATTCCTAATATTATTCACGTTTAATATGTATCATTTTAAAGCTGTCGTGTCAGTCAGATCATATCTAATTCTTAATCATTTGCCGAATTTAAGTTGAAGCGTATTAATTCAGTTATCCGTGTTTTCTCACCATCAATGCATAAAAATCATGCGTGTATGCGTGTACTAAAAACAATTATTAAATGCGCATTTCATTGTGCATTTTCAGATTTATTATTTCTTGCACTAGTAAACCTATTAAAGATGAGCAGCTTAACGGACGAGCAGCGCAGAAGAATGGAGGAGAATCGGCTTAAAGCTCTCGAGAAGCGTGCGGCGTCCATCGCCCGAGCAGCAACAGCATCAAGTACTAGTGCGTCATCTTCGTTGTCTTCAACGAATAGCGTGAGCAATAAGCCCCAATTCACCAGGCCCATTCCAAGCGTGAGCAAACCAACAGCTCCAGTAAGTGAGGGATAGATAGTTTGTAAAAACGGTAATTTGCTTTAATTGCAGTATGGCGTGTGGCTTTCTTTAAATTGTATCATTTTTATCAACAGGTTCATTTTAGTCCAAAGCAGCCTCCTGTCCAACCCAAACCGACCTTTAATGGGAAACCCTTGACTGGAAGTTGCGTCATGGTGGCACGAGATCGATTTATGGTGAACGTTGGGTTCAGCCAACAACTTAATGACATTTTTCGTTCAATCAGTGGTCACAAATATGGTGAGTTTATTATCATTGAATTGATTGCTCCCAATTGTTCTTCGGTCGGATTTCACGATGACTTTATCAATTTTTATTTTGAATTCAGACTCAAATCTTAAGAAGTGGACTTTCCCAACCAGTCAGCATGGTGCATTAATGACTGCCATCCACCCTCTTCGTCCAATGATTCTCATTGGGCCATTGCCTGCCTTTGTTTTGCGGGTATGTAAATTGTGTGACTTTCACTGCTTAGTTTGGGTAGTTAATTGCAACTTGACATATTATGACATTACGATATTAGGTTTTCAGTAACGTTCAAACCGGATCTTCACGAGTAATTCCATCTGTGGATCTGTCTACAATTGATCAAACATTGGTTCAAGCATTAATGCCGTTTCAAAAGGATGGAGTTTGTTTTGGAATCAGTAAAAATGGACGATGCCTGAACAGTGATGATATGGGGTTGGGAAAATCCATTCAAGCTCTTGGAATTGCTCATTACTACATTAAAGACTGGCCATTGTTAATAGTTTGTCCATCTTCCATGCGGTGAGGAATTAAATTCCTCCAAACTTCAATTCCAATTAAAATTGGAATTTAACTAAAAATGAGAGACCATTGATTGTTTTTAGATACGCATGGAGAGAATCTATTTGGAAATGGCTGCCTTCGGTAAATGCAGGGTCAATTTTTGTGATCGAAACTGGGAGGGATAGTGTGGAAACAGCACAAGTATTAATCACTAGTTACGATTTACTTCAAAAGCGTTCAGAAGACTTCAAGCACTGCGGCGTCGTCATTATGGTTAGTGAGATGTCAATGCAACTATATGACAATAATGTGATCTGTTATAGTTTCTGACTTTATTAACTTTACCAGGACGAATCCCATCATCTCAAAAATTTCAAAACTGCTCGCACCAAGGCTGCAATGCCAATCATGCAAGAGGCTAAGCGCTTAATCTTGCTAAGTGGTACTCCAGCCTTGTCTCGTCCAGTGGAACTCTATACTCAAATTACTGCTTTAAGCAGGAATCTGGTCAAGTAGGTTTACTTGATTTATAATTTTTATAGTATAACTTAAATAATTCATGTTAGTGAATGTATGGTCACCTAGTCGTGCTTGCAAGAGTTCATAACTATTTGATTTCATGAATTCGTCTTTAGGTACGAGGATTATGGAATTCGATACTGTAATGGCAAAAAGAATGCATGGGGATGGGATTTTTCTGGTTCTTCTAACATGGAAGAGCTTCAGCTACTTTTGGAAGAAACCATTATGATTCGTCGAATGAAGTCAGATGTACTGACACAGTTGCCTTCCAAAGTTAGGTATGTCATTACATTCGCTTTCGGATGAAAAATAAAAATTGTTCTTTCTGTCCTTGCAATATAAGTCTAGCTACCTGTTTCTTGTTCGTGTTTGAACTGTTTAGAAAAGTCATGGTTTTAGATCCATCCCTTGTGCGCAACAAAAACAACAAATCCTTGGCTGCTACTGCAGCTGCTTTCAATGCACACAAGAATATGAAGGCAATGGAGAGACGTGGGAAACTTTTGGAATACTATGCAGAAACTGCAGAAGCCAAGCTTGGTGCTGTCAGGTATGAATTTTCAAATGTTCGACATCCAAGGAAAGTTACCTAGTTTTTTTATCCTTGACGCATTGACTCTGGTCTTCGTAGGTCGTACTTAGCTGAGCTCCTTGAAAACGGACGAAAATTTATCTGCTTTGCACATCACAGAAGTGTACTGGATGGAATCTGTGAAGAATTAGATAAGCAAAAAACTCGGTAAGACTTAAAAAGCTGTTTTCTTTTATTGTTGCTGCACATTACAAAATATTATGCTTTCTACAAATACCGACCTCTCAACTTAATCATCAAATCTAAGGTGTCTGATTTCGTTTACTTTGTAGATACGTTCGTATTGATGGTACTACGCTTCCAGAAGATCGGCAGATCGCAGTCGACATTTTTCAAACTCGCAATGATGTCTCAGTCGCAGTTCTTTCAATCACGGCTGCTAATTCTGGAATCACGTTGACTGCGGCTAATTTAGTGATTTTTGCGGAACTATACTGGAACCCTGGGGTAAAAGTTAATTTAGTTGATTTGATAGCTTCGAAGCGTCGTCAGGATTGGATTGTATAACGTAGTAGCCATTTAAAGGGATTTACTTTTAAACTTATTCTAGATATTGGTGCAAGCGGAGGATCGTGCCCATAGGATTGGTCAAGGTGACAGTGTATTGGTGGAGTATTTGGTTGCAAGAGGAACTGCAGATGATGTCTTATGGGACATGGTGAAACAAAAATTGGACGTATTAAGCAAAATAGGTCTTAGCAAGGACGATTTCAATGAGGCAAACGCGACCTCGCTTCGTCAAAATCAAGGTGAAGGTGGGAAAGGCGGTTCTCAACCGACTATTGATCAATTTTTCAGCCAAGAAGATCGTATGGAAGTGGACGCTGAAAAAGAAGTTAAAGCATTAGAAAATGACCCAGAGTTGTTGGATCAATTACTAGATGAATCTTTCTCCTAAATGTAAAAATAACCTAATCTGGAGTATTTTACATTACTTTTGCGGTTACATATGTTGCGTGATAATTTTTAGCTTTTGTACTTTCTGATGTATTTATCGAACAGTCTACCAGTTTGCGTCATAATTTTCGCGCTTACCATACATTTTGATTGTAAAATTAAAATTATGAAATGAGTCATTCATCATGTTTATATGTATTCGAATTCGCTGACAGTTGTTAAGTTATTAAGTTACTCGTTTGCAGTTTTAAAGAACTCGACTGACCAATGTCTTTTGAAATCCTTTTTACCAGTAGTTGTGACATTCACTATTCGGATGACCAAGATGGTTTATATGTATTTTCGAATTTAATTATAAGTCGTTTATTACGAGTAACGAAATAATGTAATTTATTAGAAAGACAGGACGGACCGATTCTTTCAAATAAACCAAATCAAAGAAAGATGTACAATATGTATTCTCATGAAACGAAGTGTCTTAAGTCTTTATTGTTCTGCTATCACAATTACAATGCATCTTACCAATTTTCTCATTGAAGTCATGGATTTACAGCGTAGATTCTTTTGCATGCATGAAAATTAAATTAAATTAATTTATTTACGAAATCGAGGATAAATCTATTAAGTCAAAACAAAACTTTTTAAGCTTGAAGTTCAAACTTTGAACTTCAAAGTGAAAGCTTTAAACTTTCACCACCTGCCACCTATACAGTTCGTTTGGTTTCTCAAAACGGAGACATATATACATACTTTTATGTTCAGTCAGTAGTACAATATGCTTAAAAAGCTGAGAGAATCCATCAGTAAGGGGAAGGGTCTTTTAGAATCAAAAACTGGATTATTAAACTTAAAGGATTCTGATAAACCTCGAAAAGCTCCAGTATCACCTCCTCAAACAACTCGATTTCGGAGTTTTTTGGAAGCGAGACGAATCAGTTCCCGTCCAATATCAATCATTCGAGCGACAGACTCTGATATTTTGCATTTTAAAGAGGACACTTATGATCCGGAGAAATATGAAAAAGGTTTGTAAATTTTATTTTTTCACTAGAATCCTGCATTACAAGTTTAATTCAAAATGCATTGCATTTTACAAATTAGATGAACTCCTATCCATTCCCGTTCTCCCCGCGGACGAAATGGATACACTGACATCAGAAATAAAAGTGTGGAAGAGTAATCGCCGGACGCTTCTTATCATTTTCTTCATAATTCAATTTTTCTCAATGGTTGCCCTCTGCATCGGCCTGACATTCGCAATATGCTGGTTCAAAGGGAATGTTCCACTCCATCCTGGAGACTATGGACGACCAGGGTCGGACGAATATAACATTCATATGTTCTTGCAGCTAATAAATGTGTGGCTCTTCACAGTTGGTACGCATCACGAAACATGTCATTTAGAGGAAATAAAGAAACTTGAACGATTCGATTACTTGATTTACCCTTCCAGTGGTGATGTTGTTTCGGCTTGCCCCAAACACGACTACAAAGAACATCATCATCATTCATGCAGTACTTAGCCTTTTAGGAGCAATCACGTTCACAGTTGGTATAGTTTACGCCATTAAATACCACTCAGCCTTTCTTCAGATGGATGCAGAGTACCACAGCTTTCACAGTTGGATTGGCATGACCGCTGCCTTTACCATGCTCGTCGCGGCAAGTTTTTTAGAAGATAAAGTTTTATGAAATCATTGAAATTGAATAAATATCATAATCAGTGTATTTTTTATTCATATTTAGCTCGTAACAGGTGCTTCGATTGCCTGCTGCCCAACAAAGATTATTCGAGTCCTTCATGCACCCGCTGGAACTGCCACGCTAATCCTGTGTAGGAGCTGGCATAATTACAGGATTTTTTCAGAGAGCTCTAATACAACTCGGGTAAGTACACTTTCAATGTTTTTCCTAATCATAAAATATCATGAGCATGAAAAAAATATTTGCTACTTTCTTTTTCTTTGCAGAAAGGACTACATGATGCGCAAGACACCAGCAATTTTTGTGAATATACTAGGGCTGTCAATATTGTTCCAGTTCATATTAGTTCGAATAACCCTCTCCGACTTTGTGTTCAGGCGACGACCCAAGCCTCAGTGGGACGTTATAGTGCATCGGAATATGGAAGCCATTGAAGAAGCATTCTTCGATGTGCATAACATGTACGAAAATTTCGAAACCTGGGTCAAGCAAATTAATTCGACTAGACTCAGGGCGCTCCGGGTTCCACGAATGAGCATTTGTAGTGCTCAAGGCGTGACCAGATAGAGATAGATGATAAATTGCAATGCTTTTCCTCTTTAACGAGCATGATTAGCTAATGGAAAGGCCACTTTATAATAAATAAAATGAAACACAATATACCTATGTAGCTTTATTAAAAATATGCAGTCAAGTTTAAACTTGTCATGCTATGCTCAACTCGTTTCAAGAATGTTGTATATTGCACATCACATTGCCCCAGTACTTAAATATTTGATTCATGACTCACTTGTTTACTCTCCCGTTCAATGACTAAGTAATTGAAAAAATACATGTCATATTATTCTTTGTTTGACACTCAATTTTGATTGATTATTTATGTAATAGTAAATTCAATATGATACATTTTTATAGATACATACTGATTTAATGATGTTTCCCCAATGACAAAAATCTCGTGAGTCTTGTCTCAATGCATATGTAAAGAAAGGAGTCAAAGTCTCCTTCCTGTAGAAAAAACTGTTGAATGAAAGAAATCGTGGTTGGTTCATTTTTGAGAAATACGCTCTGGTTGCTGCTGCATGTATCAGCGACTCTTTTGGAGATGTATAGAAAAAATATCTCTTGTATGCCTACAAATGAAAAAAGTCGATGAAAATGCGTGGTCGTATGGTACAGCAGCAATAGCATTGCATTCTTTGCTTACGTGAAAATGTGAATGTGATTGATGAAAAACACTTTTGCAGCAGATACCTCACTCACATCATAAAACATGCTAACATGCTCTGGCCTTTTTTACAAACACAATAATATTATTATCATGAGCTTCATATGCTTCATACTTCATATAAAAAACCCTGACTCTCCGGATCCAGTTTTGCTCCAGCTGGCGAACAAATACTTGTGGAATGTGATGAAGAGAAAAGGTGAAACTCTAGAAAGTACACATATTTTAAAGAGAGAGAGGTGATTATGTTCCATTTCCATCCAAACTTTTCCTATTGAAAACTTTCATCAAAGAAGGAAAGGAGCTAAGAAAGGCCTGTGCAGTCGCTTGGAGTTGTTGTTCAAAAAAGGTTTGATTCCTGGAGGAACTGCTCCAGAGAAGACCAGTATTATCCATATTGCCTAGGTTTAATTTGTTTTCAACCAAGTTCATTGGAGAAAGAGTATGATGAGATGATGTACATACATATCTACTTTTACACAGAATTGACGTTTGACATTCACGGAGTTATGTTATAATTACACCCGCGATGTTGTACTATATGCACTACTTTATTGTGCAATAAAGCTACGATACAAATGAAAAAAGTCGTAAAAAAGGCTATACAATTTCGCGAATGTACATATATAACTAAAAATACACCTCTAATTTTGTGTGTGTGTGTGCAACAGACAGTTGGAAATTGATTCTCTCGTCCCTTCTGTCTGTGGGAAGATGAACTTTGCTTGAGGAAAGTAAAGTTATTAAATTCTCTCCGGAAAAATGTAAATCAATTTCAATCAGCTTCCTAAAATTCTCCATTCTGGTCGCGTTCAAGTTTGAACTTTTTATCGGCACTTTCTCTGTGTCGTGTACATTCATCTCCTGTGCTACGCTACCTGCGAGGAAAAAAAGTGATCTCGTTCTTAAAAAAGCACATCAGTTAATTAAGACATATTTTGCTCCGCTGTCATCCAAGTCATTAGGTAAAAACTTCCGAAAAAAGTGAATCTTCACATGTCAGAGCCAGTGTGTGTACGCTCTGCGCTATAATAAAGTTACTTTGTCGTCTCCTTTGCAGTTTTCCTTAATTAAAATTCAGAATGGGCAGTGAAGAGGATCCTCGAGACTATGACTTCAGCAGGAGAATATTCAAGGCAGGCTTCATCGTCGCCGCCGTTTCGGGAATCATGATGTGGTTGCTAATGTTTGTGTGGGTGTTTGGCTTCACGGGAGGTGTGACTTGGGGAACGGATGCGAAAACTGAAATCAATCTTCATGTCATCCTCATGACCGTTTTCATGGTTTATTTGCAAGGTCATGGTAAGTGGAATGTCGCGAGGTACAAATCATGTCAGATGCAAAAAAATATGTATGATACTTACTTTGGCATGATAAAATTTTTTATCCATTAACAGGAGCCATTATTTTCCGAACACTTCCAAGCAGGCCAAAGATTCAAGTCAAGTTAATTCACGCTGGATTCCACTTTTCAACTCTGATTGCTGTCACAATAGGATTGTGGTATGCCTGAATTTTAATTAAAATTTACAATCTAGTTTTTTTTTAAAATATTGTCCATGTTTATGATTTATTTTTTCTGGAAATGTGTAGGAGTGCAATAAGGGCGCACAACATGAAGAACCAGGCACATTTTTTCTCCTTGCACAGTTGGATCGGTATTTTCGCCATCGCTCTATTCTATGGACAGGTAATATGATAAATGTATCATGCATCATGCTTTCATTCTTTGAATTTTTTCAGAGACGCATTTTGGGTAGATTCTGAAATCGTGTGATGAATTTTTCTTCCAAAACTTTATAGTTCTTGGCTGGATTCTTCGTATTTCTCCTTCCATATGCACCAACGCGACTCCGGAATACTGTCATTCCATACCACAAATTTTATGGCCCTCTGATATTCATATCTTCCTGCATAGCGGCTGCCACTGGAATGATGATGAAAGCTTTAGGAGCTCTAAGGTATGTATCGCTTCCTTCTTTCTATCCACAGTCCACATCCGCAAACTCTTTTCGTCTCCTCTCCTATCTCATAGAGGACCTCATAGGTTGCTCAATCAATCTGCATTTTACTCGATTCATAAGCTACAAAATTATATTATGCAGAAATCGCATCCATGTTTTCCATCCGCTTGTAATGCATCACTATTTCCCTTTATTTAACTAAACATTAAACTCCAATAATTTCATCTATTTTTTATATCGAATTTACGCAGCACCTCGTACGATAAGCGAACAGCGGCCGGAGCAACGATCAATTTCGCGGCAATCTTCCTTCTCGTGTTCTGCTTGACCGTGACATATTTGGTGACCGAGCCTCGTTTCAGACGGCGGCCACGACCCGAGGGGGAAATGCTCTTGTCTGACTCTGGTGGATCTCAGTAAGATATATGATTTGATGGTAATGGATAACGCTGCTGGATTCTGGATATCGGTATCTGACTGAATGCGTTTTTTTTTAAATCTTAACTTTTTTGAGTCATTATATTCAGCATCCTAAGTCATTATAGTTTATAAGCTTCGTTTCATTATTTTTTACAACTATGACTTTGTTACAAATACCGACTATGTACTTTATTGTGATGCACACAATTTTATTGTATCTACTATATATTATTCAATCGTATCGAATGTGTGATTTGGAATGAATGAGAGTGAAAATATAAAACTCTAATTATAATTATGAAAGGTGCTGTAACTGGAACGGTGTACCACTGTTGCATAAGTGTGTTTTAATTGCGGTCCTCGTAGAACAATTTTAACATTTACTGGGGCTTTTAAGCATTAAGCGTAAATGTTTCGTAAATATTTTGCAACAGTAAAACAGATATTGCATTTAGGAGAAAAGAGGATGGTAGGATTTTAGTCGTTACCCACCTAGCAAACAATCATGAATAATCCGTGGGCTGGGGCGTGCAACAATCATAACTTTAACTAGGATTTTAGCTTACCATTTTCGTGTAGAATATTTACCACCAAATAGAACTCATTCGATTTAGATAAAGCGTCGCACGAGCTGAAACTGATGAACTATTCTATGCTTGAAGAGTAGTGTTTTATTTTATTCGAATTTAATTTGTATTTGATTTACCTGTCTTAAGGTAAATTAATTGTAAATGTCTTATTAATTGAAGTGCGTTTCGTCAAGTTTCAACTTACTCACATGAAAACGAAGGGTTAACTTTTACTCAGTGCAGTATTTTCGGTAATTAAGAATTTTAAGCGCACAGTGCAATAATATTGTGTGGCTATCAAAGTAACAATGATTTTTATGGTAATTAGCAAAATGTTTTAAAGAGCAAGAGACACGCGGATATATTTCTTTTCATATGCATACGTAGATATTCAAATAGGTATTCCAAAAAAGGACCATTTTAAGTATTCTTAATAACTTGTGTTGCAAACCTCCTGCATTATTCTCGAATTATAAACTTGCTAATAAAATCTCGAAATGCATAAGTATAAAATACAAATACTGTCTAAAGGTATTTTCATGATCTTTAATTTTAATGAATTCGGACCGGTATATTTTTATTCCTTTTTTCCTGATCATTTCCAACAAATATTCCTGAATAATGTAGCATAAGTATTATGTAATACATCAATTTACCAAATAAATAAATAATAATGATCATATTCAGTGCAAATGTAATTAAACAGTATAATTACGGTATTGTTTATTTAATTCCACTTTAACTTAAATTGCATTTGCATCGCATTCTGTCCAATCCATATTGTTTTAATGCATGATATATATGAAGCAAGAAATGAAATGTCATAGAGCACAACATTAAGTCTTCAAATAAGATTTATTTTTGGAATAAATATTTAACAACGATCCATATTTCTCCATTCATTTGAAATTGAGAAGTAAATCATAAATATTCATCAAACAAAATTAAATAATAATATAATATTTTCTTTTATATCGACAGGCTGTCGCAAATTGAAATGTACACAAGTAATTCAATAGACACATTGATAGCATTTTCAATTCTCTGATTTTGATATTTCAACTTGCTTACTTACAATTACAATGCATAATAATTCACACTTTTGGCATAAAATCCAGATCATAATTAAGTACTTTATACATAAAGATGTTTAGAATACAGACCGGGTCCACTCACCCGTACAGGCTAATAGGCTTTCTCTTTTTCCTTGAACTATGCAGCAGCCTATGCCATTCCCATAATTTCATTTCCCTTTTTTTTAAAATGATACAGATATGAACACAATACATCATCAGAATATAATTCGTGAGAAGGTTTTGACATGAAAATCAAAAGGGCACAAGTCCAAGTCCAATGTCATATCTATTTTTAAACAAGCATATATAAGGAGCAGATCGAGAGAATCCACTCTTAGTGAATTCTTGATTTTTGTGCATGAATAAATAATTTTTACTACTGCAAATCATTTTCAAAGGATTCATGCTCTCCATTTTCAAATGCTTCGTGAGGTAATAGATACATAGCACAATATAATATAGATAATATAGTCCTAATAGAATTTCAGGGATCTTTTTGTGTTTTGCTAAAAGACAGCTCTGAATAATATCTATGTATGTATGTATGTGGTAGAGAGAGATACAAACTATAGGCTTCATATCATATTAAAGTAGTACCTCATACAATTTAACTGGACTGCAGCTTTCGTTGTAGAGATCTAGTCTCCTGAACAGCAGCGACAATAGATCTGACAGCCTCTTCATGTCCCTCAAAGCTATCGGCTTTGTGCAAAGTATTTTCGTCTTCTTGGTCATCATCATAAAATATGGATGAGCGTGTCATAATCCCAGATGAACTCCCGCTTCGAACAATTGGATGTCCACTACTGTGTCGTGAACTGCTACCACTCCCACTTCCAAATGGGTCATCCGGTGAAAGCTGTGGAGTGGAAATGGATTGCTCTCGTTTTCCTCCACCCGAAAATTGAGCACTTGTTCCAGCCTCCCACGAATGTTGTCTGGTAATCAGGGCGGATTTAGAGCCAGCTCGTTTAACCGTCACCACTGATCGACGGTCGAAATCAATGCTTGACTTTCGGCTATGACCCGTGCTATTCTGTTCCGTGCTGATGGACACAAGGCTTTCCATCGAAGATGGCTTCTTTGTTAAAGGCGTGAACGCACTTTGACCTCCGCCAGGTCGACCACTACCGCTTCCATAGCCGGACTGGCCCCCTGATGAGCTGGGAGTTAGGCCGCCCCCGTGCTGCTGTTGTTGGGCTAAGTAGCCGTATAAATAGGATTCTTCAAGGCTTTTTGAAAGCGTTGCTGACGGTGAGGATCGAGTGCTTCGTGGTTCTTCGTGAACATATACCCTGACTTGTTGAGTGCTACTTGTACCTGGAATAGGCGGAGGAGGCTTACGTGGCGGGGCAGACTGAGACCTACTCACGGGAATGGACTTTGCCACTGGAAGAAACTGGTAGTCGTCTTCGATATCCTCATGATGACCATTTCTGCTCGAACTTCGGAATTTGGCAGAATCTTGGCTATGAGCTCTACAAGCATCCGTGTGATTCCTGGGTTGTGGGTAGTGCTGGGGAATCGGGGGTGCAGGTCGTTGCGAATGTTGATGTGAATGTGATTGTTGATGTTGCTGCTGTTGAGCCATAAGATGTTGTTGTACTGCCGGGGGAAGCTTAGGTAAAGGTGGCATTTCCGATGAGCTGGAACCAAGCGTACTTCTCTTCTCTGAATCTGTCATTCCAAAGTGATGATGATGAGGGTAAACATTTTGCTGAATAACTTGAGGCTGTTGTTGAGACTGGTGATGGTGGTGGTGATGATGATGATGTGATTGATGATGCTGTTGTTGTTGTTGTTGTTGATGGAGAAGATGTGCATGAGCTTGCTGCTGTTGCTGCCTTTGTTGCTGATGTATATGCTGACTTTCTCTTTCAAGAAGACCCTGGTAAAGTGATAGAAGTCTGGACGCATCCTTTGAGCTTGTTGATAATGACCTGAGCAAACTCTCCGTTTCTAACTGTCCAGCACTACGGGCACGCGACTCCTTTGATAATTTACTAGGTGGTCGTTCGTCGTCACTTTTAGACTTGACGAAAGACTTGGCACGACTATACATAGGCCGAGACTCACGTCGCTGATTACTTACCTCCCCAGGCCGGGGATTGGAATTAGCTAGAGCTAGCGCTGCCACCGCAGAGGTTGCACTATCCATAGGAGCCAAAGTCCCATACTGACACTGGGCATCATACAATGATAAAGCTCGTCTAGCCATCACAGTGGTCGCTGGAGGTACTTGTGAAGGTTGCTGAACTTGCTGTTGTTGCTGCTGCTGTTGTTGTTGAGGAATCGTTCCTCCGGAAGATGAGCTACTTACACCACTCGCTGAACTCTTCTTTCTCTCATCTTTAGACCTAACCTTATCAATTAGCTGGCTAATGACACCCTTCTTCGCCTGTACTTCGGCTGGCTGGCCTGTCATCGTGATTGGAATCAATCTTCCAGAAGTAGCTAGTTGATGATGAGCAATACTGGGTTGGTATGACGTATCCACCTGAACGTATTCCATATCAGCTTGTTGCTGTTGTTGTTGATGTTGCTGCTGCTGCTGCTGAGAATATTGATGTTGGTGCTGACGTACTGCTGCAACCGCTGAATGATTTCCGGCCTGAACTGCCTGATGATGTTGTTGCTGTTGCTGAGGTTGACCGGTGGCAGCAGGCGGATGCTGAATTTGTTTCCCTGGAATAGGCTGGCCAAATGGAATGAATGGAGCAACTCCCTGACTCTGCTGAGGTTGATGGTGCACGGCTGACGCATGTTGCCCCAGGGAAGCGGTTGCCGGAGATCCTGCTGGAAGATTGGCTTTCGTTACGGTGAAACGGCCGGCCACCGTTCTATTCACGTCTGCTGGCTGCAGAACCGACCCAAGAGCGTCTTTCTTCCCTTTCACAGAAGGATTTGGTCCGGGGGCTCCTACCACAAAGTTCAATTGTATTATTAATTTACTTCATAAAAGTGTACCCACTCAACCCGCTCATAAACTCCACCATTTTGGATTCGTATGCAGATGATGCTTTATAAAAATTCTAAAAATTAAACTTGGTAATAAATTGCACGTAATGTATTTACTACCATGTCTTTACTTTCACTTTCTATCTACGAAAAGTATGTTGTAAACTGTAAAGACAGGCACGTGCGGCAGCATTGTTGAAAGTATTTTGCTAATCTTTTTCATCTTGTATGGCTTTATACCAACATCAACCTCTTCCTCGGCGTTTGTAGTTTTTTGTGCTGTCATGCATAAAAATTCCTCATTCATAACACATAATTGCACGCCTGCATAGCATACATATTAATGCTGTGATGCTAGGCCAGGAAAGTGCCTCTAGACATTGTTAGGAAAAAGCAAGCAAGATGTCATTCCATTTTATTGCGTTATATATATAGGCAAAAATAACATGATCAATGCAGCCTTCGCCTTTCTTAGGCATCGAGAAAACTTTCCCTGGGTAAAATGCGTAAAGAACATTTCACTGGGCATATATTATTTTCAGCTTAGAAAGTGATCGGAGAAAGTCAATTTTTCGGAGCAACGTCCGACTCCCATGCAAAGCAGCGTGAAAGGAGTAAGATCAACGTGAAATTCCCTCAATAACTTTTTTAACGGAATACCTAAGAAAACACTGGGAATAAGAGAGCAGTAACAATGAGCGAAAAGGGAACATCTCAATATATCAATTTTCTATATCGAAACCTACCAAAGAGTAAAAATATGTATCGCTTGTATTCGCTCAAGGTAAAATAAAGAGTGGAAATATGCAAAGCGGAAGATATTTTCAGGAATTGAAATGAAGATGCTGTGAGAGAATCCAGAGACTGCTGTGGAATTAAGTCGACTACCTCTTCTCTCTTGAGCGAGAAAAAATATTTCGTTAACGTTATCAAGAAATGACTATACTTGAAAAATTTTTTTTCCCGAAGAGTTGAAACTCTTCATACAGGCTCAACGAAGGCTGGAACAGCTTCATACAGAAAATGTCTTCAAGCATGCATGACCAATATGGATGTGGAAGGGGAAATTTTTTGAAAGCAGAGAGAAAAGACGCGAGCATCTGGGAGAAAGTCTTGTGCATAAACTTTCCATCCATGAAAAGGCTTCATAGCTCAAGATGATTCACCTCAACTAACAAACGCAATATTTTTAACGGATGAAAAATATAGACAGTTTTCGCACCAACTATCTAAAAGTCAACGAGCAGGCAAGTATTCAAAAACAGCAATTTTTTTTATAAATTTGTTCCAGTTTTCAGCATGCATTCCCTTCGTCTCCCCCTCAAGACACAAGCAGAGAAAACCGGTCGCTCTCGCTTCGACACCATCACAGGAGGAGTGAGAAAATACTACATAACTGTGTGTGTAGCGTGAATAAGCTGGTGTTGCCGCAGCACACTCTGACTTTCACTTCACAGACACATAACACAAGTTTTGTTTAAGGTGAAATAGAATGGATGAAATGGAAGGAGGAAGACGAACTTTGTCTGAGAAGGCACACCAAGAATCCCAAAAGATATTCATGGTGCATATATTCATGCCAATAAATTAAATTTACTGGAGCAAAGATTGGAACTGGAATGAGCAACGCCTGAAAGAGTGGTTTAGAAAAAAAGGATGATGATGAACTTGCCGCGACTTTCTTCGAGAGGAGCATGAGAGAGATGCTTTAATGTCTTCGTACCTTTTCCATGGCGGATAATGATAATAACAATGATTCCCAGCTTACAATATATAGTGCTAACATCAAAATGAACTCCCAAAATGCTTAAACTCTTTTAAGTAGTATGGCTACGACGTATATAATATGCAGATAAAATATACTTTCCTACTACTGCTGCCATTTCGGATTTCCTTTCCTCCTTAGACCTTCTCTACCGTGAGATGAGAAAACATTAGAAAAATTCATTACGTGCACAATTCCTCTTTTCACGAGAGGAGAGATTTTCTTAGCTTTCCTAAAAATTGATTCATTCATACCATTTTCCTACACTTTCAGAGAGCAACATTGCGCGTGGTAATAGGGCAAAGATAATGATAATAATATGGAATGTGTCACAAACCAAAAGAGCCC
>JAHZNI010000295.1:0-10745 GCA_027744415.1 Seira ritae
TCCACTCTCAAGAAGAAGTTTCCTTCCAGGAATAGCTTCTAATCGTCTTATTCACGATAAAGCTTTATAGATTATTAGAATCCGTAAGTTTAATGATAACAATTACCATTTTACAAAATCAAATTGAGATGCATCTTATTCCTATTTAGCGGAATGATTTTGAAAAAAATCTCTAATCGGATTTTGGTTATGTAAGCTTTGGCAAAAAAACTTCTAAATAGGCAGTATTTTTACCTTGTTGTGTATCTTAATGATGCGTCATCAGACCCGAATAAAGTGGATAACTCCAACTTTCCCTTCGTCGTCAAATAAAAAGCTCTTTGTCTGTTTCACGGTATTAGTTCTTTAACCATCTTAACTTGATGGACAAAAAAAGTTTCGTGCTTTTCACTGCAAAGGTTTCTTCTTTGTATGGCCATACTTACATTCACATTAAATTTTACTATTCCTTTTATTTTGCCGTCTTATTTCCCTCTATTTATAAGCATTTTACCGTTGTTCCCTTTACTAAATGTTGTGTACATACATATTATTACCACTTACCACTGCTACTGCTTCTTTCCTCTTCTCTTGTTTTTGGTCTCTAGTTGATTGCATTTTTGTCCTAATACCTATAAGTACTTTGCGAGGCATTTTTTGATGCTGATGTATTTTCAGATGGAAATTTTCTTTTTTTTTTTGCTGTTGGGCATGAAAGTACTTGGCCTTCATTTTACAAAAAAGAAAATTGTAACGATTTTTTTCTGCAATACCTTTAAAAATTATGCCTCAACTTCCAACTTTCCATCCAGTTTCTCTATTTCCCTTTTTATATTTTGTGGCGTGCTAGATGAATGTAAGTAAAAACAAGGGCAGCGACGCAGCAGCAGCGGCAGGAGCCCATCTAGAATTTAGAAAACTTCTTTTTTGTTTGTACTTTAGCTTTATTTCCCTTTGTGAAATGAAAAAGAAATAAGGGAAGAATAGAAAGTTATTTTTGTTCTTTTGTACTCCGATTATTTGAGCCTTTTTTAAGGTTCTGCCTTTTTAAAAGGAACCAACTTTCCAACATCGAACCAAGCCCAAAAGCCCACCTTGTTAGTACTCAGAAGGAGTAGGATCGCATCGTTGCAGCAGCTCTTTTGGAAAATATGGAATACGTAGGTAGGGAAGATAGAAAAGTAAATAAAAAAGGAATGAGTTTGAGTTAGCAAGTGAGCATGCAATATAAGAGCAAGCGGGCGAGATTCCTTTTGACTTTCCTTTTCTCAGCCCAACCAATCCTTTTTCAGAGCTCTCTATTTTTTTATCTTTTACGGGTTTCGTTCTGACTTTGACTATTTCATTCATTTCGTTTCGTTTTTAGTCAGTCGAGTTTCATTTCAACTTTGGCTTTTTCACTTTTCCCCGTGCTCTTTTCCTTCTCTCTCTCTCTCTTTTGCTTGATTTTCAAGAGAGGGGCTGATTGATGAGACCCTTATGAAATGTTAATTAAACATGATTCAGAGAAGAAGAAAGGAAGAGAGAGAAAGGAACCTATCCTTATGTGGCTCTTGCAAATTTTCAAATCCTAAGAAGTAGATTGGAGGAGGCGATTCCCATTTAAGCACTATGCTACTGCTATTGCACCGCATTATTATATTAGTTATTCATGGGAAAATGAGTTTCCAGAGAATTGACAAGTCAGGACAAATGACTTTCTTATTTCGGCCCTAGAAGAGGAAATAAGAAGACGGAGGAAAGTGGGAGAAAGAATAAAAGGGAAAGCTTGAGAATAAATGAATCGAGTGGGATAAGTTCATTCTTTTCCCATTCATTCTCTCCACCCAATTCATTTGTTCAAGGGTACGAATACCATGGCCCATGGTCGTGGCATTATATGGCTGTAATGAATGGTCCCCCTCCCTATGCAAACATATGAAGCACTGAAATACGAGGCACTTCATAAAATAAACACCCCCATATTCTGCTCGCTCGCATATAGAATGCCATATGAAATTAAATTGTATCTCTCCGGTTCTGCTGGACTACTACTAATTTATGTACATTTCCCCTTTTGTTTTTTCATGCAGAATACGATTTTGACAAGTTGACCCAAGCCGGCTATTCCGAGTCGCGATGTATGGATCATTTGAGCCCAGATTTTGCTAAACCGACGGATGCTCGAGCAGCGTGGCAATTCCGTAAGTGTACTTACTACATCCTCTCTTTCTTTTTCTCAAGACTTGTTCTATTTCTTATTATTTTCTTCAGTTAGTGGCCTGGCCTGCCTGGCCTGGTTCTGGTCTTGCATCGTCCTCTAAATTATTTCTCCTCTTGTTATTCCCTCCATATAATAAATAGTATTTATGGTTGGTTGCCTCTGAAAAGAATGGCTTGTACTTAAATAGTTTCAAGAGAGAAAAAAATAATACAAAAATATGAGCGGAGAGTCTCCTCAAGTTTCAAGTTACCGAACCATTCACTTCACAGGCGTACTTATATATTCCATACTCCCTTCTTCTTAAAAAAATAAAAGACTTGTAGGAATTATTTTTTCCACTTGGTCCTCTGACGATGAAAAAATAAGAGAGCGACGAGAACCGGAGAAAAGAAATTATGGCGGATTCTCTCTCGCAAAAAATAAGAGGATTGGAATGAAGAGCATGAATTTATTATTATATTTTATGCAAATATATGTGAGTTGAGTGGTAGTGGTGGAACTCGGTGCTGCTGTGGCGAGTTGTGAGGAGACAGAAGAAGGCCAAAGCAAAATGCAATTCATATATAGTCGTCGTACAACAATACCCAATTTTTCCAGCAGGATAACTTTAGCTCACATTATTTCACAGGAAAATGTTATTTTCGAGTGTTATATACTAAGTGGTCGTAGGCACTACTGCGTACATACATACATACATACCGGCCTAGGGAATGCAATAAAGAGGAAAAATGAAGAGATGAAGAAGAAGGTGGCTCTTGTAACGACACATGGTGCGCGCACACACTCACAAGACAATGATTTAAAACCGTTTTGTCCTTCCCCTCCCCACTCGAGAGTCTGAAGATGAAGAAGAAGAAGCTCGAATTTTGCGGTCTAAAGCTGGAAAAGGAAATAGCATTCAATGTAGTATTTTTTATGCTTTTATGTTTCGCTCAACAGAAGAGAAAGGTGTTTTCCCTTCTTCTTCTTCATGCGATCTTGAAATCCAATCCACTCAAGACGAACTTAGCACACAAAAAATCTAGCAAGACCAAACAACGTCATTGTTCAGAGCTCGAGTAAAGTCCTCACGTATTTTTTATAGTAGTGTTTTTGAAATACGCTGACAATGTGACAAGGAAAAATGCCCACCTGGGTAAATACTCAGGGGCTCACTCGACTTGCTTCACTGCTGCTGCTGCAAGCTATGGGCAATTGAATATGGTTACTGCTCCAATGGAATCACATCACACTCGCGTAATATTTAAAACTATATGGGCTACTCCTATTCGTATTCGTATGAACTACTTGAATGCCTTCTCACCTCCTCCCTTTTTTGATTCGGAATGTCGGGCGAAAAAAAAACAAGAGTATTTTCGCATTCTTTTAACGGGTTTACCTTCTCCGCCCTTCTCGTTTTTTTAAAAAAAAGAGGAATGAATGCATGCTATGCATGTGAGTCTGTATGTGTATGTCGCTTTCTACGGCAATAATAATAAATATACTTTTGGCAGCAATAAATAGCTGAAATAATGACGGGCCTTTCTATACCCCATCCTTTTTTACAAGCGAACACCTTCTTTGTCAGGCGAGGGACTGGGGACGGAAGGAAAATCATAAATTTTGAAGGCGCAAAAGGAGCAAGTATACTGAGTTGTGCTTTCCCTCGTATCTAACAAGACACTTATTTTCTTTTGCATCAACGATTCAATGAAGACGAAGGTGGTAGTTATAATATAATGTTAAACTGCGGCTTGGTTTCATTGGAAAAAATTTTTCCGGAGCCAAGACAAGAACAAACTTTTTACTAGTTTGCTTGTAAGTAGTTTACATTTTTATAGGACGGTTATGGAATGGATTGGCCTTATCATGTATGTAGGAACAATTTCTCACTCTTCTTTAGACTGCCTCTAATTTCTCCCTTCATGTCGTTTGCTTCACTATCATCATATCACATCATAATATCCTCCTCCTCGTCCTCATGTGTGTGTTCTCTCTTGGCCTTTTCCCCAATCGCACCAGGCGATACTTTCCTTTAGAAAAGAAGAATTATAGTTTAAGCATTAAAGAAAGTTTTTCCTAGAAAAAAAAGTTGATCTACTTTTGGTTTTGAATATTAGATTGGCCGTGTGTAATATCATGTGCCTGCATGTGCCGTTGTGGGAGAGCGGATGTTGTAGAAGAATGATGATGATGATGACTACGGCGACTAACTATGTCTATATTCGTGGAGGAGGATGAGCTTTTTTACTAGCACAATTTTTCCAAACTTTACTTTTTCCCCAAATGGTTTATTATAGTAGGCAATAATGAAGTCAAAGTTTCCCCCTTTTCAAAGAAAAAGGAGGAAATAAAATTTTTCCTGGGAAAAAAGTTTCAGGGGCAAGTTTTTGCGGTATTCCCTCTACTCGTGATCAAGGCAAAGGGGAACATGAATGCATGTGTGTGTCTTGCCGCTATAATCATGATCGTCCTCGTCCTCAACATTCCGCAAAAAGTCAAAGGGAAAGGGAAAACGTAATTTTTACTTTTACTTTTTACGGATTCCTCCCAATCCAATGGAATAATATTTTTGGAGACTTGGAAAGGAGTGAGACGGTGTGGTTTGGAATTTCCATACATGAACGAATCGTAGGAGATGGATAATATGCATTCATTCATTGCATTGCTCAAAAAAGATTATGAATTATTCATGTCTCATGACTGGGATTGCAAAAAAGGGAGGAAAGCATGTATTACTTTACTTTCGGGCCACATGGAAGATCATATAGTACCATCATGATCATACTAAATAGGTGAAAGTAGTAACAACAACAGGAAAAAGCACCCTCCTTGCTTTCCCCTGTCTATGTCATGGTGGAGAAGAGGGTGTTGTTGTTGTTGGTGGTGGCTTTGGTTGCATGGAAGCAATAAAGGAAATGTTTTCTTTGCGGGGACGACATTAGCAAAAAAAAAGAGTAAGAACATCAAAACCACTGCTTCAGTCCTTCAGTCAGAAAAAATTGAAAGGATGAAATGAAAGGATGCTCATAATAATGCAGAGAGTAAATGTTACGTACTCCTTCCTAATTTCCGTTTTCCATTACAGGAGAGGAATAATACTGAGCTTTTCTTTGGGAAAAAATACATCAGCCATTCATTTACTCACATCACATCGTATCTCATAATAATACATCACATTCTACATCCTCCTTTAATTTTTTTCTCTCGAGGTTTTTTTGATGGCTGGGGAAATACGATTTTTTTCTGACATCCGCTCTGACATTACCATCGCCTGCTCTTGGTCATGAGGATTAATGAAGTAATATTTTGGTGGGTAGTCGGTAGGTTCATATTTTGACTTTGACTGGGACTCTCTCCAGCTTACTAATTACATATTTTTAGGACCATCGCACCGGTTATAGCTGTCTTCCATTTATTCATGTGACTAAAGATTAGATGAAACTGACAATCCGCTCCTTTGGACATTTCCATTTCCTTCCGTTGTTGGGTCCATGTTTTTTCGAGGAAAGGCATTATTCTTTTGTCCTGTGCTGTCCTGCCCTGCCCTGGCTTGGCCTTGTAATTTTTTCAGCCATTTGCCAGTTTAACGGGGATTTTCTCTATTGCATAATAGATTAGCCTCGTCTTCTTTCTACCTTGTTCATTTCGAACATGGAAGGAGGCATGAGGCTTCATAATATTACATCCACATCCCAGTCCCATGGCGTGCTCTACAGCTATATCCGGAATGAATCCTGCAAAATACTAGACGTACATAGGCATAGGCATACAATAAGACAGCGACAATGGAAAATGCCCCAAAACGAGTACCATCGCCACAGACAAGACAAGACAGCAAAGATATGAATGTAATAATGTGACTTCCACCAAAAAAATTCACTTTTCTCCTCAATATTCCACGATGTAACTTTCCGGATTGCTCAGAGTCAGCAGTAAACATACCTGAAAATTGCTTCAAGTCAAGTCAAAAAAGATATAAGCCCACCGCCACCAACCTTCCTTCCTTGCTACATTATAAGGGAGGAACTTTTCAATGGTTTTAGTGTCTTCCCTAATACGGTCGTTTTCGACTTGGAGTACCGAGTACCTTTATAACCTCTTCTCCGAATACTTTTTTTTATTACCTGCCTCCTACCATGGCTTCTGCTATTCATTCATTCACTTTTTTCTGAGAAACAGCAAAAAAATGGAGAGCTAAAGCCAGGAAATAAATTGATGTTATTTTTGGGGGAAAGCTCAGATTGGACTGGAGCTTTGAGGTCTTCAGGTCTTCTTTCTAGTTCTTCATACATATGAGGAAAAATTCTATGAATGAATGAAATAATATGTACATAGTACATACAATATAGACCTCTTCGGATTTTGGACTTTCGTTTGTACTTGTTTCAAGTTGCAGACTTGGAGTACGTATTCTTAAGTCCTCATCTCGAAATAATAATTTTCAAAGACAGGGGAAAACTTTCTCCTTTTGATTATCGTGTCGCCGTGTATGTCATGCCTTCTTGGTGTGTGAGTGTGAGTGCGTGGTTAGAGGTAAGAAAGGAAAGTTTTCCTTGAGTTGAGCCGAGCTGTCCTTATAATGTCACAATAAACTTCTTCTCCAGCAATTGCAATATCGTTGGTTCTGGTGCTGGAGTTGCTGCTGACATGACAAGTTTCTGTCCTGCTCCGATGAAAATAAATGACCTCCCCTAAATCCCATCCAATTTAATCCAGTGTAGGCAGACAATGTACGTCATTTTCTCCAAAAATAAAGATTCCTTATGCCTCCCCTCCCCATTTCTCAAAATAGAATGAATGGAATATAATAAACACAGTGAATTGGTCTTCTTTTGGAATGTTCCGTGAATAGAAGAAAAAGATTTAATAAGAAAGTGATGAAAAACTTTGCCCTTTAGCTCACATTTTAATAAAATAGGATGTCATGCTCATCAATGAAAAATATCTCTTTTTTTATTTCCCCTGTCAAACTTTAACTATATCTAAAGGAATTATTATTTATTGATTGTCTTGCATGCCATAGTCCACGTGAAGCATCGTAACAGGGCGGATATCTACGAGCCGCTGGATGTTTGGACGAGGTTGGTGCCAGACCTCGAGAAATCAGAAGACTTCCGCTCAGCAAGAAGCATCAACCTGGGATGGTCGCTGAAGCTGGCATGGGCCGGTGTTGGAGTCTGTGTTCTTGCCAGCGTGATGTGGATGTCTGTGAGCAAGATGATGAGGTATAATCCTATTAGTCTGGTTACTTGACCCCAGCGGCAAAATCTTAGCTACCATATTTACTACTTTACGCCCGAGCAGCAACGCCAATTCAATCAGCAGAAGGAGAAAAGTGAGCTCGCTCTCGAGGTCGCTGCGCTCCAGCAGCAGGCTGAGGAAATTTTCGAAATTGACAGCTAGTCAAAGTCTAAGGAGGAGGTTTATTGTCATGTTTTTGCACATCTATAAAAAATGGACTATACATACATACTTTAAAGCGAGAACAAAATTTTCTTCGAAATGCGAATATTATCTCGATCCCATCCCGTAATTGTAGAAATGTAAATATATTTGAAATATATATACCTCAAACATACTCATTCAATCATAATAGATAAATTTATATTTATCGAATAATTATTTAATTCATAGAAGCTTAAACAGTCAAGTCATACTATTGCTACTTCAGAATCAGACAACAGTCAGTTCTAAATAGATACGCTGACTTTTACGATGAGAAACGAATTTAATCTTATGTAATATAATATAAAAAATATAAATATATCTACTATGGATGATGATATTCCATTACTGTTAAACTTGCTTATTATCTATTAGGGCTACTCTGCAGGATTTAAAACATAGACCTTAATTAGGTACTTCGTCATTTACTCTAAAAATAATAATAATATCTATACGTTCACTCACTCACTCTCACGAGTACGTTTACGTTCTGCCTCAATTGTTATTACACTTATGTAAAATGCAATCAATCAATCAATCAATCACGATAACTAACTGAGTTTTTAAGACATTTGTTCGCATTGATAACGCCTTGCATATAACATTTAAGTCTCAAGTAATACTAACTCAATTAATATTACGTAAAAACATTTTCACTTTCATCTCAACAAGACGCATCGAACCCGGGCCTAAACCTAACAATATTTAGTATTCCTTTGCCAATTTTCTTATCTAATATAAAGCACGTTGATTATAATTATACTAATCGAATTTACAAAGAAACTATACAAAACGAACTGAACTCGAGCCAGATTTTCTGTTTGAACTAAGTAAATACGACTACATAATTACAATCACAAATTATATGACTTTGACGGAAATGAAAATGTAGATACTTAAGATGAAAGGAAGGGACTGTATGGGGTAACGCAAGAAAGGACGAATAGATCTAAGAAAAGATGCTCTCTGATTTGTTTTCATTTTAATAAATGAAAAAATAAGGCACATGAGAAGAGAAGGGATGAATGTGAACTGCTTCCAAAACATACACTGAAAATTTTATATTCACTATAATTTTGTATTTTCTTGGCATAAGCAAAAACTCGTTGTTGCGTAAAATGATAGATACAGTCAGAAACAGTTCGCTCGTGCATGACTTCTGACGTGTGAGTAAGCACACATGGGAAAAGGAGAAAGATTCTTTGATAGTCATTTCTCGTTAAGAAAATAAAGAAAGTCCCTGGGGGAAACGTGAGACCTTATCATAAAGGGTGGTGTTCAGTTCCAAGTCCTTCAGGTTGTCACGTTAAGGCTAAGACCTCGAATGTGCATTGAGCAGCAGATAATGGAGCATTTAATTTCACATGATGAGGAAGAACATTCTACAAGAGTTTAATGAATGCATACATCGCTCAGCATTATTAATTCAAATTCCTGCAATATGTTTTATCTTCGTATTTCACTTCACTCAACAGCATGAAAGCATTCTGGAATGCTTGTACTTCATTAGACCTGCCTACGCTTCATTTTAACTTTAATGACATGACATGGCATGTGACTGTCACAAAAAAGATGATGCTGATAAAAACAGAGCCTTTTTATTGAAGGAGCCTTTGATACTTCTTTTAAAACTAAATTGATTGTTCCACAACAATTCACGACGACTTCTATTCATTTTCCCTTTCTCTGGAGTAAAGGTAACGAATTCTGATCATGATGATCGATTCCGACAAGCAACTACAAGCAAGGAAATCACATTTCATTGGTAAATTGCTCCAGAAAAGGTGATCGTGAATCGTGTTGAAAAGCCATTGCATGATGTAAAATTACGTGGGACAGGAACACGTTTACAAATAATATGAATTTTTTATCTGCCTATGACAAAATACGTTTATGTACTTTTACTAATATTTGCAGCAATATGTACGTAGGTACGCATTGAACATTGTACACATTACGCAATTTTTTCTTATTACTTCAGCCGAACTTCTCAATTTCAGCAATTCAATATGCGTCTTTGACTTTTCATGTTTTGCAAATAAAAATGGTAAATATTATTCCAAAACAATGAATAAACTTGTGATATTGCGCGTATTATTTAAGTTGTCGATTTTTTCAAGCTAGGTGGAGAAAGGTGATTGTGTACAAGAATACGATTTACGAATGCGGAAAACAAATATGTAAATAAAGAATAATAAACAAAAAAATCTTATTTCAACTACAAAATAATAATATTTAAGGGAAATAGTATGTAAATTAAGTATGAGTGATAAAAATTATTTTGAAGGGGTGATTCTAATATACTTATGTTAAAAATGCTCGCCATTCGAACTTGATTCATTTTTTGTTAATTTAGACTAATTTCCTAGAAATTTAAAGCGATGTTACAATCATTGTTATTCGGAGATGAGAGTAATAAAGATGGACGAAAGAATTTCATACGATAGATAAAATTACATGAAATACAACATACAAGATTTTTTACTCTTGAAAAATTGTGTTGCTTTATTTGACCATTCCGTTTTCCAGTACATAATTTCTCTACATGGAGTAATAATTCATCTTCCCGCAACGCAACTGCAATAAAAATGTGTGGCTTGGCTAAGTATGTGGTAGCACGAACGTTCATAACAATTTTTGTTGTGACGTGACGCATAAAAGAAATAAAAACTAAAGCTTAAATACTGCTTTCACTCTCCCGTGTAGTGAGACGTGATGTGATCACTGACGTAAGAACGAAGTAAGTACTATAACGAGTGTGTTCAGCTCAAGGTAAAATATTTTCGTCGACGATAATGAAGACGATCTAGACGATGATAAAATGTCTATACAATATTTACCAAAAACTACATAATAAGTTCTTTCTCTAATTTTTTTATATCAGATCCATTTCAAGAAAAGGGCGATCCTATCTCTAGATCCTATTAGTTTAGCATTCATTGTTCCAATGTATGTGAAGTAAGTGGTTCTTTGTGTGAGCAACAGTACTAGGAGGCAACATGAAAATACATATATACCTAATATATTTTTTTGGCATTGAAAACAAAAATTGAATATTATTCCTATCAATCTAAAAATGACTTTTTATCTATAAGCACAGAAAAATATTACATAACAGTTTTGTAACATGACGTAC